>CM036759.1:2563281-2663281 GCA_020796225.1 Arion vulgaris
TGACGTTACAAGAGGACAATAGATAAATTATCTAACAATCTCTTTCTGTCCATTCCTCTCTGACGTTACAAGAGGATAACAGATAAAATATCTAACAATCTCTTTCTGTCCATTCCTCTCTGACGTTACAAGAGGACAACAGATAAAATATCTAACAATCTCTTTCTGTCCATTCCTCTCTGACGTTACAAGAGGATAACAGATAAAATATCTAACAATCTCTTTCTGTCCATTCCTCTCTCACGTTACAAGAGGATAACAGATAAAATATCTAACAATCTCTTTCTGTTCATTCCTCTCTGACGTTACAAGAGGATAACAGATAAAATATCTAACAATCTCTTTCTGTTCATTCCTCTCTGACGTTACAAGAGGACAATAGATAAAATATCTAACAATCTCTTTCTGTCCATTCCTCTCTGACGTTACAAGAGGACAATAGATAAAATATAGACGCTAATCATCAATATTCACTCTGGTCTTCCTCATCTTCTTCTTTCTTTGTTAAATTCAAGAAGAATAACAAGTATTTCTTATAACCATATTTATATTAGTGCTAGATCATTCCAGACTCTCTTGTCTATCACAGTTTTCTCACTGTCTCTAGTTTTTGTCCTGCTCTTTGCATCCAAACTCCTTTATACAGCCACTGTGGGTGTCTTGTCTTCTGTATTCTTCCTGCTCTTCTTGCTATCAAACTACCTTATACAGACATGTGTGTCTTCTCTGTATCTTCCCTGCTCTTCGTATCAACTCCTTTATACAGCCACATGTAGATGTCTTCATCTGTATTCTTCCCCTCTCTTCTGCTATCCAAACTACCTTTATACAGCCACATGTGGGTGTCTTGTCTTCTGTATTCTTCCCCTGCTCTTCTTGCTATCCAAACTACCTTTATACAGCCACATGTGGGTGTCTTGTCTTCTGTATTCTTCCTGCTCTCTTGCTACACAAACACCTTATACAGCCACATGTGGTCATGTCTTTCTGTATTCTTCCTGCTCTTCTTGCTACACAAACACCTTATACAGCCACATGGAGTGTCTTGTCTTCTGTATTCTTCCTGCTCTTCTTGCTATCCAAACTACCTTTATCAGCACATGTGGGTGTCTTGTTTCTGATTCTTCCCTGCTCTTCTTGCTATCCAAACTACTTTATACAGCCACATGTGGTGTCTGTCTTTACATATATCTCAATCATCAATCACCTACTTTTTATTTCTCAATTTGAAAAAACATAATTCGCTCACTATCTTCTTCTTCTTTGCGTTCGTTCTTTACGACCAATTTTAATCACGCTTTGTGATATGTTTGATCTTTGCCAAGAACGTGTATACATTGCACAATTCGCCCACTGTGAATTCAGGCTAAGTCATGGCGCATAATATGGCGCATCTAACTGCTGAGTTTTGCCTGAAAGTTTGCTTTTCTCATCACCAGCATCGATCGCCATTCAGACAAACCTTACTTCAACTTCAGAGGTACTTGTAAATATAAATAGAGGTTCCAGGGATAGCCTACCGAAAAACAAACAGAGACAGAGCAAAAATCTTTTTTCCTTCTAATTTGCAAGATCCATATCTCACCAGCATATGTAAACGTGTGTTCACAGATGGCTCAGCTAGAGATGCTCTCAGGAAGGGAGGCAGCGGAAATTACATTACACACCCCCCAAGGACACACAAAAACACTCTCTCTAGCAACAGGAGAAGCATGCACCAAGTTTAGAGCAGAGGCAACAGACCTCCTTGAAGTCCTACAGATTCTCAACAATCAACGAGTGACATCGAAAAACAATTTCAGTCTTCAGCGACTCAAGATTCGTTCTCCAGGACATCTTGAAGGATTCTAGGCCACGATGTTTCTGCTCACCTGGTGGTATGTTGTTGGTTCAGAAGTAACATAAGCGTACACACATACAACCAACATCAGACACACATACAACCAACATCAGACACACATACACATACAACCAACATCAGATACACATACAACCAACATCAGACACACATACAATCAACATCAGACACACATACAATCAACATCAGACACACATACAACCAACATCAGACACACATACAACCAACATCAGACATACACACACATACAACCAACATCAGACACACATACAACCAACATCAGACACACATACAACCAACATCAGACACACATACAACCAACATCAGACACACATACAACCAACATCAGACACACATACATGTTGAAGAAGAAGAAGACATTGCCAGCCAGCACAAATCACATTATAATACACATCAAACAACTTTGTAAGAAATGGATAGAAGTAAATATCTTCCAATCTAGTACAGATTCTTTCAGAGAATATACCTTCTGGTTTGAGTTCATCCGACTCCAGGGAGTCTATCTCTACTTCAGCACTCTTGCCATCGTCTGTCTGGAGTCCCAACATAATCTCTGCGCCACTGTTAGATGTGGTCAACCTAGGTCGCTGACGTACACCTGTGTTGTCGGGTTCACCAGGGTAAATCAATGTCTCACCTGTATAGGACCGTAAATCACCTGATTAGTAACCTGGTGTGACTTGAAGTAATTCACCTGGTTATAAGCGTCAAGCTTGCATAACAGAACATGATCAACAAGTAAACAAGTTACAGGCATAACAGAACACCAGGCCCAGATAATATCGCTGCCGAACTACTCAAAGCAACTAAAGAGGTTGGAATAAGCTGGCTACGAAGACTATTCAACCAAGTCTGGACCACACAAGAAACACCAGAAGATTGGAGGAATGCAATAATAGTTCCCATCTGGAAAAAAGAAGGATAGCAAGAGGGATTGAACGAAATATAGAAGAATAGAGCTACTAAGCCACACCGGAAAATATTCTGTAGAGTACTAGAAAAAAGGCTCCGCCACATCATCGAGCCACAGCTTAATGACTCGCAAATGGGATTCCGGAAAAAGAAAAGCTGTACAGACACAATATTCGCCCTCAGACAGTTAGTAGAAAGGACTGTCAAATCAGACAAACACCTGCACGTTGCGTTTGTAGACCAAGAAAAAGCATTCGACCGCGTTGATAGACACAAGATGTGGAAAATATTATCAACCTACAGGGTTAATGACCACCTAATCAATCTATGCAAGAGCCTTTATATAAACAGTCAGTGTACAATTCGAACACACATAGGACTATCAGAAAAGTTTCATGTTGGATCAGGAGTAAAACAAGGATGCGTACTATCTCCGCTGCTGCTCATTACATTTATTGATCAAATTTGAAAAACAGCTAACACCAGCAAAGGAAACAATCTTGGGGAACTCTTAAAGAATTTCTTTTTGCAGATGATCAGGCAATCATATCAACAACAGAAGAACAGCTACAGCAACACATTAACAGACTCCAGTTAGCATGTTATGAATACAATATGAGAATAAACATCGACAAAACCGAAGTAATGACATTCGTTAGAGAGGAAAACACCACCAATATCTCCATCGACAATCTTCATTAAAACAGGTCAAAGACTTTACATATCTAGGGAGCATTTTTTCAGCAAACGAAAGAAAAAAAAAGTATGACTTGGACTGGAAGCGTTAAGACATGACTAGACAGGCAAAATATGACTGGACTGAGAAAGCTTAGACATGACTTAGGCAAAAATATGACTTAGACTGAGAAAGCGTTAAGACATGACTTAGATAGGCAAAGTATGACTTGAATGAAGAACGTTAAGACATGACTTAGACAGGTAAAAGTATGACTTGGAATGGAGAAAGCTTTAAGACATGACTTAGACAGGCAAAAGTATGACTTGAATGGAGAAAGGTTAAGACATGACTTAGACAGGCAAAGTATGACTTGAATGAGAAAGCGTTAGACATGACTTAGACAGGCAAAAGTATGACTTGGAATGGAGAAAGCTTTAAGACATGACTTAGACAGGCAAAAGTATGACTTGGAATGGAGAAAAAAAAACGTAATGTATATAAGAGTGTTTGTCACATATACTTATACTTATGTGATTGTCATCTAGATGATAGTGATGAAGATCACGTGTCATACAGACAAGTCATCGTTTCAATTGGATAAAACATGTCACATGGATAGAATCGTATTTACATCGTGTAACGCATGATAATGACTGCCTTCAAGAAAATGTCCAGAAAATTCTAACAGTAATATCGATCTATTCAGAAAGAACCCAAAGTTAAAGAAAGCTGGCTTATGCTACAAATAAGAATGATAAATATTTTGAACATAAAAAGAGACACGAAGGACTGGAGAAGACCGTCAAAAGTGGCATACCGGCAAAAGTGGCATACGGCAAAAGTGGCCCCGGCAAAAGTGGCATACCGGCAAAGTGGCATACCGGCAAAAGTGGCATACCGGCAAAGAGGAGAAGATGAAGACCGCAGAGAAGATGGATTCAGGATTTAACTGATGGATTGAACATGACGGACAAGGTATTTGATGATGATGTTGATGATGATGAATGATGTCTACACATTAATATTACACATACATTTAAGACATCATCAACACATCAACACAAAAATCACAGTTCAGAAAAACAGACAGCAGGATAGCCCAGCTAGCAACAGCCGCACACCAACCAACATACTATAACAACTATATCATCACAAACAACATAATAAAGCAACAGACAACAACAGTACAGTGTCACTAAAAACACAACAAATTAGTAATGTCCCAAATATCAAGACGGCACACACACATCAAGACGGCACACACACTTCAAGACGACACACACACACACAAAATCAAGACGGACACACACGTCAAGACGGACACACACACGTCAAGACGGCATACACACACATCAAGACGACACACACACATCAAGACGGCACACACACGTCAAGACGGCACACACACGTCAAGACGGCACACACACATCAAGACGGCACACACACGTCAAGACGGCACACACACACACGTCAAGACGGCATACACACACGTCAAGACGGCATACACACATCAAGACGGCACACACACTTCAAGACGACACACACACATCAAGACGGCACACACACATCAAGACGGCACACACACTTCAAGACGGCACACACACACGTCAAGACGGCACACATCTACCTACCAACTATCAAAACTTGACTGGTCACATGACTGTAACTTTTATATGTCGCTTCCGGCGTGTTCACTCTGATATCTTTATCTTTCTTATCTTTTCTCACATCCTCTTTTATATCCTTATCTTTCTTATCTTTTCTCACATCCTCTTTTATATCCTTATCTTTCTTCTTCTCTGCCTGACCCTTCCGAGAACTGGGCGACTGATCCAAAGTCGGATACTCATGGGAGGCATGAGTTCCAGCTGAACGAAAGAAAGAAATGAATACATTTGAAACATCGTACATGCTAGTAAATTTAAATATCAACACTTGTAGATAGGGTTGAGGACAGACTTTTTGGTTGAGATACATGATAGCTAATGCCAGGTCGGCATGGTACATGATGATGATGATGTGTATTGAAGTAACTTCAATTGCTGAAAACTGAATAGAGTTCTTCTTCTTCTGCGATCAACTTCTGCGATCAGCTTCTGCGATCAACGTCTGAGATCAACTTCTACTATGCGACTACTCAGGTATGTGTCATAAACAGGGCGGTGCGCTTGAGGTCTTCACCGGTCCCCAATAGTTTGTCTTGTAGGGTTGTTTCTGTTGGCCAGATCTCCTTTCTCGCACTACTCATACTGGGATAGTCTTGCAGGATGTGCTTTAGGAACTGCTTAGGTGCTCCACAGGTGCAGGCAGCCGAATCCCTGAGACCCATTCTATGAAGGTGGGCTCTGAGACTGCAGCGTCCCGTTCTAAGTCTGAAGACTGTGGTCTGTACTTTTCTATTTAGTGTATTTATACTGTCGTGCTCTGGGTTGTATCCTCCATTTCTTTTTCTCCACATCATTTTCCTGGATTGTTTCAGGAGAGTCTGTAAAGCTTTGTGTTGGGTGAGATTGTATTAGGCTCCCTCCAGCCCTTGCGAGTTTGTCAGCCTTTTCATTTCCTGGTATGCGGCAGTGTGCTGGTATCCACTGTAAGACTAATTCTGATTTCTTTGACAGCAAAATGATTTTTTGCCTTATATCCTGGATGGTCTTGTCTTATTTGGGACCCTTATATCCTGGATGGTCTTGTCTTATTTGGGACCCTTATATCCTGGATGGTCTTGTCTTATTTGGGACCCTTATATCCTGGATGGTCTTGTCTTATTTGGGACATGAGATGGTCTGGGGAACGGATCTTGAGTGGCTAAATACTGCAAACTGAGCAGAGTTCAAGAGTGTGTACTCAAAGGCCTACCCAAACGTTCCCGGTCTCTTTTAGTGTGCTGAAAGTGTCAGCAACAAAACACTTATAAACTAACTTCAGCCAGTGTTTTCCAAAATTGTTAGATATTAGAGCTCATCTGGCTTATGCAGGGGAGGCGCGAGCCCAGTGTGGCGATTGTATTAACAGTACTAACATTAATGAAGAAATATTCATTCAAATAATAACAGATAACTTAATCCTGGATAAACTTTGAATTATAACATATAACAACTTAATCCTGGATAAACTTTGAATTATAACAGATAACAACTTAATCCTGGATAAACTTTGAATTATAACATATAACAACTTAATCCTGGATAAACTTTGAATTATAACAGATAACAACTTAATCCTGGATAAACTTTGAATTATAACATATAACAACTTAATCCTGGATAAACTTTGAATTATAACAGATAACAACTTAATCCTGGATAAACTTTGAATTATAACATATAACAACTTAATCCTGGATAAACTTTGAATTATAACAGATAACAACTTAATCCTGGATAAGCTTTGAATGAACACAAATATTGTACTTAAGTAATCGCCCGTGTAGTGCCGGGGAAGCAAAGAATAGCAACACTGCGACCTGCAAGGCATGTCGTAAGAGGCAACTGATGTAGATGCCTAGGGAAGTTACCCTAGTAAATAAAAAGCACCGCAGAAATCGGGTATGATAGCCTACATGTAGGCGCGTAATTGGCACAACGTACAATAGCTCTTAGACTTGGATGACATAGAAATCTCACAGAGTGGTTAACAAGTGGTCGATATGGAGGAGTGTGTTTGAAGGAGAAGATGTACTGATATAATTAGTATGAAATTCGACACAGCGTATTCACTTCAAGTTGAGGACATTTTGGTGTTCAGTGGAGATTCGCAATTTCTCAGGATATTCACTTTTAAAGTAGTTTTGGTTTAAAATTGTTAGTGAAGTCTTTTGTCTTCCCAAAGAGATTTAGAGTTTTCTTTCCGTATTTCCTTTTTAGGAAGTCTTTTGTCTTCCAAAGAGATTTAGAGTTTTCTTTCCGTACTTTCCTTTTTAGGGAAGTCTTTTGTTTTCCAAAGAGATTTAGAGTTTTCTTTCCGTACTTTCCTTTAAGGGAAGAGGACACGTTTGACACATAATATCTATGTTCATATCATCAACCAGAACCATATTGACATGAGATCAGGCAGTTGGTTGTAATGTTGCATATCTCGCTTGTTGCTTTGCACGTAGCAGAACAGCAACATCACTAATAAACCAACTTTTACCGGGTATAGACAATTCTGGTACGATGACAAGTTATTTGTACGCTTTTACAAACTACAAACACAACTACAAACTACGGACAAATACAAACTGGGATATTCACATCATAAAACTCACATAAACGGTATTAGCATAAATGTTGATATTTGTCTGTTGTCGTGGCCATATATATATATATATATATATATATATATATATATATATATATGTGTGTTTGATCTCTGCCGACAGTAAATGGAACATCTATATTGCAATATAAGCAGTAATTGTCCATGTGACATATATATATGTCTTTGATCTCTGCCGACAGTAAATGGAACATCTATATTGAAATGTTTGCAAGAAAGTCAGCACGCTCGTTACCATGCACTCCAGCATGTCCAGGTGTGTACAGCCAAGTCATTTTCTTGAGATGTGATCTCGAATGATGTCCACCCATTCCACACGCATACTTCCAGATTCAATCATTTGAAGCATATTCATCGAGTCTGATATGATAATCGTATGGGTAATCTGTTGCTCAGCCACCCATGACAGAGCCCTGGAGGCAGCAGTGATCTCCATAGTCATGCTCGATGTCGTTGTCTCGAAACGGGCAGAAGAATGGACAGAGCCGATGTCATCAATGCGGTACGCTTTCAATTATGTGACATGGGCAAGTCTCAGACACTGGAACGAGTTCGAGAATTAGGCGTTAAGTTTAGACATGCCAGACAGTGTCGTCTTCGTGGTAGAGAGAGAAGATATAGTAATCAACTTCTCATGGGTACGGTGAGCAAATGGACTTTGGAATGGCTGCTACAGCGGAGGACAGAGCATGCATGGGAATGCCCAATGTGACATGATGTCAATCGCATAACATAACATAACATAACATAGCATAACATAACATATTGCAATGTAAGCAGTAATTGTCCATGTGAATTTGCGTAAAACTTTCAGATATGTTACATCTCAGCTCAGATACCAACAGATACATTACTAAGTTTCAGATAAATGCTACAGGTATTGATTATTGGTTACGTCGATAGGTAGTGCCATCATTTTAATATCATAACTGTCAATAGTAAAACCAGACTTTGGTTGCGCGTAAAAGAAATCAAGCGCGTGCTGTCCCATGCCAGGATATACATTTCTTAAGGTTAATCTATATGTCAAACAATAATGATATGAATTTCAGATGTATCATATACGTACAGAGAGCTGTCACAAGGACGTCAGAATTCAATTCTATTCCAACGTTTACAACAATACGTTTGTCGTAGTTACACAGAGGCTGTTATCACAACGTTTACAACAATACGTTTGTCGTAGTTACACAGAGGCTGTTATCACAACGTTTACAACAATACGTTTGTCGTAGTTACACAGAGGCTGTTATCACAACGTTTACAACAATACGTTTGTCGTAGTTACACAGAGGCTGTTATCACAACGTTTACAACAATACGTTTGTCGTAGTTACACAGAGGCTGTTATCACAACGTTTACAACAATACGTTTGTCGTAGTTACACAGAGGCTGTTATCACAACGTTTACAACAATACGTTTGTCGTAGTTACACAGAGGCTGTTATCACAACGTTTACAACAATACGTTTGTCGTAGTTACACAGAGGCTGTTATCACAACGTTTACAACAATACGTTTGTCGTAGTTACACAGAGGCTGTTATCACAACGTTTACAACAATACGTTTGTCGTAGTTACACAGAGGCTGTTATCACAACGTTTACAACAATACGTTTGTCGTAGTTACACAGAGGCTGTTATCACAACGTTTACAACAATACGTTTGTCGTAGTTACACAGAGGCTGTTATCACTTGCTTCAGAGAGGATATAGGTTTGAACCCCATCAAAAAGGTTTTTTTAACAGTGGAAAACGGCCGTTATTCATCAGCCAAACAAACTCTATCTAACAATCTCTATCTAACAATCTCTATCTAACAATCTCTATCCAACAATCTCTGTCTAACAATCTCTATCTAACAATCTCTGTCGAACAATCTCTGTCCAACAATCTCTGTCCAACAATCTCTATCTAACAATCTCTATCTAACAATCTATATCAACAATCTCTATCTAACAATCTCTATCTAACAATCTCTATCTAACAATCTCTATCCAACAATCTCTGTCCAACAATCTCTGTCCAACAATCTCTGTCCAACAATCTCTGTCCAACAATCTCTATCCAACAATCTCTGTCCAACAATCTCTGACCAACAATCTCTGACCAACAATCTCTGTCCAACAATCTCTGTCCAACAATCTCTGTCCAACAATCTCTGTTCAACAATCTCTGTTCAACAATCTCTGTCCAACAATCTCTGTCCAACAATCTCTGTCCAACAATCTCTGTCCAACAATCTCTGTTCAACAATCCTGTCAACAATCTCTGTTCAAAATCTCTCTTCAACAATCTCTATCCAACAATCTCTCTTCAACAATCTGACAGCATACATTCAAACAGTTGATGTAACAGTGGGACAAATAATATACTCGTTTTATATCTGCATAAAGGATATCCATCAATTCTAGTACATCAAATACTATCCATAAATTCTAGTACATCACATCCTATCCATATATTCTAGTACATCAAATACTATCCATATATTCTAGTACATCAAATACTATCCATAAATTCTAGTACATCAAATACTATCCATGTATTCTAGTACATCAAATACTATCCATGTATTCTAGTACATCAAATCCTATCCATGTATTCTAATACATCAAATACTATCCATGTATTCTAGTACATCAAATACTATCCATGTATTCTAGTACATCAAATACTATCCATGTATTCTAATACATCAAATACTATCCATGTATTCTAGTACATCAAATACTATCCATGTATTCTAAGTTGAAGTACATTCAGCCTGTTTTCTTCTCACATCCGAGTACTACAACAACCATTATCTACATCCTAAATATCGCAGTAGTCGATACCGACATCCAGATAACACAACCTTTATCTACATCCTAAATATCGCAGTAAGTCGATACGACATCCGAGTACTACAAACAACCATTATCTATATTCTAAATATCGCAGAAGTGATACCTACATTCTAGAAATAACATCTTAAAGGGTTTTAAAGCCAAAGGATTGACTTCATTGCACCTGGTTTTACCCCATATGGCTCGGTCCTTCTCCGCAGAAATGGCACACCACCTGCCGAGAGTATTGCACAAAGCACGAACCCCGTAACTCCAGCACAATCCTAGGGGTCTCTGGAAAAAACTGCACTCGTGAACAGAAGGCCGCGGTCCGGATTCGAACCCACTACCTTCGACTCACAAGGCAAAGGGCTTAACCACTCAGCCACAGAGACACAAAGGCAAGGGCTTAACCCTCAGCCACAGAGAACACACAGCAAGGCTTAACCACTCAGCCACAGAGACACACAAGGCAAAAGGGGGTAACCACTTGAAATAACATCTGAAGCCAGGTATTAGAAGGGCCCCATTTATATTAACCACTTGAAATAACATCTTGAAGCAAGTATTAGGAAGGGCCCCATTTACATATTAACCACTTGAAATAACATCTGAAGCCTAAGTATTAGGAAGGGCCCCATTTACATATTAACCACTTGAAATAACATCTTGAAGCATAGTATTAGGAAGGGCCCCATTTACATATTAACCACTTGAAATAACATCTTGAAGCCAGGTATTAGGAAGGGCCCCATTTACATATTAACCACTTGAAATAACATCTTGAAGCCAGGTATTAGGAAGGGCCCCATTTACATATTAACCACTTGAAATAACATCTTGAAGCCAGGTATTAGGAAGGGCCCCATTTACATATTAACCACTTGAAATAACATCTTGAAGCCAGGTATTAGTAAGGGCCCCATTTACATATTAACCACTTGAAATAACATCTTGAAGCCAGGTATTAGGAAGGGCCCCATTTACATATCTAGGAAGTGTTATCAACATTCAAGGTGGCTCAGATGAAGATGTTAGGGTTAGAATACAAAAGGCAAGATCCGCCTTTGCCATTCTGAAGAACATATGGAGTTCAAGAATGATCAGAAATAAAACTAAGATAATGATATTTAACTCAAATGTCAAGTCTGTCCTTCTGTATGGAGCAGAGACATGGAGAAAAACTAAGGTGAACACCAAAAAGTTGCAAACATTCATCAATAGATGCCTGCGCAGGATACTCTATCTGCGATGGTATGACAGGACGACAAACAGGGAACTCTGGGATAGAACAGGACAACGACAAGTGGAACAAGAGATAATAAGCAGAAGGTGGCGATGTATATCACACACACTGAGGAAACCACCTGACAGCATCGTGAGACAGGCTCTCCGATAGAACCCCCAGGGCAATAGAGGTAAAGGAAGACCCAGGAACACCTGGAGACGGTAGTTGAAGACGGAATGCAAGAAATAACGGGGAGAGAGTGGATAGATCTGGAAAAGATGGCCTTGGATAGGCGAGCTTGGAAGGCCTTGGTTGCAGACCTATCCCTCCTTAGTGGTGTAGGGGGCAGAAGAAGAATAAGAATAAGTAAGGGCAAATGTTCTTGAAAAGAACAGTTCTAACATACCTTTGTTATCCTCATGTGAGCTTGTGGCACGCGACGAATGGGACATGTGCTCCTGCCAGATAAGAAAACACACAAAGTTAGAACTCATGTTAAATACGGTTAACGTTAGCATCAGTTAAATACAATTTGAAATATATTCAATGGTTAATTGTTGTATCATGTGAAGCTTCAAGCATTTCTGCAGTAACGCTGACATTAACTGATGCCCTATTGTTTATCAGGGAACGGATTGTCTTCTCTAACTCAGTGGCGTATACTATTTCTTTATATGGTAGAGTGTTGTTACTTGATGTCAGTGGTGTATACTATTTCTTTATATGGTAGAGTGTTGTTACTTGATGTCAGTGGCGTATACTATTTCTTTATATGGTAGAGTGTTGTTACTTGATCTCAGTGGTGTATACTATTTCTTTATATGGTAGAGTGTTGTTACTTGATGTCAGTGATGTATACTATTTCTTTATATGGTAGAGTGTTGTTACTTGATGTCAGTGGTGTATACTATTTCTTTATATGGTAGAGTGTTGTTACTTGCCTCTTCGTATGCTTTGATTGATTGATTGATAGGAACATCATCATTGCACTTCGGTGTGTAACCATGTGTGCTCTGATCTCTTTCTTACACAGGACGATCTCAGCGGCAGTGCACGAACTCCGTTGCACCGGCGAGGGTTCCCGATTTAATCTTGAAGATGGTGAAGATTTTTTTGTAGGAATTTTATTTTTATTCTTTTCTAATGAGTTTTTGCCCGGGCAGCCGCTCTCCAGCCTGCTCTTTTCGATTGTGAGCTGCCAAGGGTTCTTTTTTCGTGATAAAATTGAACACGGGATGTACGTTTTATCGTTCGTCTCCGATAGGACTAGGAAATCTCTGGAAAAATATCCAGATGGCTCCACGAGAAAGCGAACCTGGTACCTTTGGCACGAGAGACGAGCAGCTATCATCTACGCCACAGAGATTTATTTGTATGATTCAAGTAGCTATAACAAATTCAGAGATTTATTTGTATGATTCAAGTAGCTATAACAAATTCAGCATTTCTAAGATGTCTTGAACATGTTCTGTCCATCGTTTCTTCTTCTCGGTATCTGATGTGAGTACTTCTACTCGGTATCTGATGTGAGTACTTCTCTTCTACTCGGTATCTGATGTGAGTACTTCTCTTCTACTCGGTATCTGATGTGAGTACTTTTCTTCTACTCGGTATCTGATGTGAGTACTTCTCTTCTACTCGGTATCTGATGTGAGTACTTTCTTCACTCGGTATCTGATGAGTACTTTCTTCACTCGGTATCTGATGTGAGTACTTCTCTTCTACTCGGTATCTGATGTGAGTACTTTTCTTCTCTCGGTATCTGATGTGAGTACTTCTCTTCTACTCGGTATCTGATGTGAGTACTTCTACTCGT
Organism: Arion vulgaris; assembly: GCA_020796225.1. Classification (NCBI taxonomy): domain Eukaryota; kingdom Metazoa; phylum Mollusca; class Gastropoda; order Stylommatophora; family Arionidae; genus Arion; species Arion vulgaris. Next base: position 2,576,882 of record CM036759.1, read on the forward strand.
TATCTGATGTGAGTACTTAAACCATCTTTATATTTGGTTGGGCGACCCTTAGAAACACACGCTCGAGTTAGCTGTTTGTTAGTTGTCAGAGAATGTGTGTAGTGTGATATAATACGGAATGAATGTAGGGACGCCCGCCTGCCCAGCGTGTTCGTAGCGCGTTGGACTACGGGTGACTAGTCCTCTGTAAGTGCGGGTTCAACTCCGCGGACTGGCAGAAAAGCTACAGGTTCCCCAGATTTACGATGTTCGTGGCACCGAGCCGAAGGGTTACGATGTCCATAACACTGAGCCGAAGAGCTTTCAGCTCAAGTGCTTCTGGATCGGCCAAAAATTTTTTTTTTAAATGTAGGGACATGTTTGCTATTGATGACGATACTGATGAGGATGATGGTGGTGATGATGAGTACACACAAGAGCAGAGCTACATGTACTGTCATCTTGTGCAGTCTGAAGAAACATTCGCAGAAATTCTGTCATGATTACTGTCGGTGAGTGAAAGACGTCATGATTACTGTCGGTGAGTGAAAGAAATGTTGCCAGATTATAAGATTAATAACACGTGTCTAACTATGCCCTGTGCCTAACTATGCCCTATGCCTAGCTATGCCATGTGCCTAACTATGCCATGTGCCTAACTAAGTCATGTGCCTAACTATGCCATGTGACTACCTTCCTGTGCGTAACTATGCCCTATGTCCTGCGACTACCTTCCCTGTGCCTAACTATGACCTGTGACTACCTGCCCTGTGCCTAACTATGCCCTGTGCCTAACTATGCCCTGTGACTACCTGCCCTGTGCCTAACTATGCCCTGTGACTAACTTCCCTGTGCCTAACTATGCCCTGTGCCTAACTATGCCGAGTGTTTAACTACGTCCCGAGTCAGGTAGCCTAACTCAAGCAATATGTAGCAAACACAAGAATCCATTTTTATCGACTTTAAGTGATAGATTCACTATCATCATGTTACAGCTAGCGCTTACTTCAATCAAACTTGCTTCGTTACAGACACGCATTAAATTCATTGCAATCACAATTTGTATACACTTTCAATATACAAAATAAGATGGGACGGTACAGAAATAAAGTATACAGAATAATGTGGGACGTACATAATACAGTATACAGAATAATGTGGACGGTACATAAATACAGTATACAGAACAAGATGGAGGTAAGGATACAGAATAAGATGGGACGGTACAGAATAAGATGGGACGGTACAGAATAAGATGTGACGGTACAGAATAAGATGGGACGGTACAGAATAAGATGTGACGGTACAGAATAAGATGGGACGGTACAGAATAAGGTGGACGGTACAGAATAAGGTGGGACGACAGAATACGACAGAATAAGATGGGACGGTACAGAAATACAGTATACAGAATAAGATGGGACGGTACAGATATACAGTATACAGAATAAGATGGGACGGTACAGATATACAGTATACAGAATAAGATGGGACGACAGATCAGTATACAAAATAGAGGACGCAGATACAGTATACAGAATAAGATGGGACGGTACAGATATACAGTATACAGAATAAGATGGGACGGTACAGATATACAGTATACAGAATAAGATGGGACGGTACAGAAATACAGTATACAGAATAAGATGGGACGGTACAGAAATACAGTATACAGAATAAGATGGGACGGTACAGATATACAGTATACAGAATAAGATGGGACGGTACAGAAATACAGTATACAGAATAAGGTGGGACGTGACAGAATAAGATGGGACAGGTACAGAAATACAGTATACAGAATAAGATGGGACGGTACAGAAATACAGTATACAGAATAAGATGGGACGGTACAGATATACAGTATACAGAATAAGATGGGACGGTACAGATATACAGTATACAGAATAAGATGGGACGGTACAGATATACAGTATACAGAATAAGATGGGACGGTACAGATATACAGTATACAGAATAAGATGGGACGGTACAGATATACAGTATACAGAATAAGATGGGACGGTACAGATATACAGTATACAGAATAAGATGGGACGGTACAGAAATACAGTATACAGAATAAGATGGGACGGTACAGAAATACAGTATACAGAATAAGATGGGACGGTACAGAAATACAGTATACAGAATAATGTGGGATAGAAAGAGAAGATTAAATCAATTTGATTTGTCTTCCAACCGTGAGACCTGCTCCAATATTTTAAAGAAACTGAATGCATGTGCTGTCCGGCACGAGGTGGACATGAAGTATTCTTTGTCTGGACACACAAGTCTCTATTAAAGTGACACATTATTATTGAGTGAGATTCCTCTTCCTCTTCTTCTGTACACTGTTATGCATCATGTTTTTAAATATTTCTCAAGAAATCAACAAAAGGCCTGAGATTGAAATATTTGTTTAAAAAATTAATAAAATGCCTTAGATTAAATAAATGCTCAAGCGTAGTACGAACAAGCTACGGCCTGACAGATGAATTTGAATTATCATCAGGAGTAAGGCAGGGATATGTGCTTTCGCCTATACTTTTCAATATATACATAGACAGGATAACGCAAGAAACCAAGACAGATAACAACCTCGATAACAACTACAATTTAATCAACGAACTACTCTTTGCAGATGATCAGAGTATAATTTACAACAACGAACACAAACTTCAACAACACATAAATGCCCTGCAAGCGACATGCGAAAAATATGACATGAAAATTAACACCTCCAAAACAGAAGTCATGATAATAAGTAGGTCAACAGGTCAACTAAATATACATGTGAATAATGTCAAAATACAACAGACTCCAGAATTCAAATATCTCGGGAGTATATTCACAGCAGATAGAAAGATGGACAGAGAAATCGAGACTAGATGCCAGAAGGCAAATGCAGTGACATACCAACTGTCACCACTAAACATATCCAAGCATTAACATCCAAGCATCCAAGCATTAAAACATAAAACATCCAAGCATTAACATGGAAGTCAAACGACAACTGATAAACTGCATATTTATTCCAACTCTCTGCTATCAGTGCCAAACATGGCCCCTGACTAAGACGATAGAAAGAAAGATTACAACATGTGAAATGAGATGTCTACGAAAAACTGTCAACGTTACAAGGCGAGATAGAGTGAGAAACGAGAATATCAGAAGCATCGTTGGTACTATACCATGCATACAGTACATCGAGAAGCAAAGAATCAAGTGGTTCGACCATCCAATAAGAATGGAGCAACATTTACTACCATCACGTGCCTACAATAATCGACACTCAGGACGCAGAGCACGAGACAGGCCAAGAACACGATGGATAGATAGCATCTCAAGAGTCCATGCGAAAGCATAGACTGAGAACGTCAAGCACTACACACATGGCACAAGATAGAAAACGAAATCTCCCCACCACGCTTCACGGCAAATGGGATTAAGATAAGATAAGATTAACTATTTGTAAAGCAATCAATGTAAAGAAATTATTATGCGATGATCGCAGTCGATTGACCTTGCGACCACGTGGGCTCAACGTATTACATTCCAATGCTTCTTAGTACTTTCTCTTCCCATGCTTTGTAATCTATATGGGTATATGTTGCATGTATTACATTCTTATGCTTCTTAGTACTTTCTCTTCCCATGACTTGTAATCTATATGGGTATATGTTGCATGTATTCAAGTTATATATTTACTAGATTTTTATTGTTTCTCTTCTTTTCTATTTCTAGTTTTTATGTGTTTTTGTGTTACATTTATTTCGTTTTCGTTTTAATTCCCAGATTTTCATTAGAAACGTTTGTTTTTGGTCGTCCATTTGTTTTTTTAAATTTGTCACTTCTGTTGTTCGTTTGCTTGATAAAGGCCTTGTTGGTCGAAACATTGCTGTATTTTGTCATTGTTTTTGTAATTTGTAAAACTACAGTACTTTGTGATTACGTGTTTTGGAAAATAATGGGAGAAATTGGATTTCCATTACATTTAATACATATCATATGAGAACTTTATAGTGATCAAATGGTGGCTGTAAGAACATGTGATGATACATCAGATTTGTTTCACATAGGGCAGGAGTCAGACAAGGCTGCATTTTGTCGCATTGTCTGTTTAACATATATGCAGAAAACATCATGAGGAATGTTACAGAAGATAGCGGAAAAGAACAATACGATCCTTTTATAACGGCAGGAAGAGAAATATAATATCTAAACTACGATACGCTGATGATACAGTGTTACTGTCAACATCACAAAAAGGATTGAGAAATTATTAGGAGAAGTGCAAAATAAAAGCGAAAAACAAAATCTATATCTCAATGTGGCAAAACAAAAATAATGACAACAGATAAACGAACATGACAAATGATATTTTTATCAATGGAGAGAAAGTAGAAAATGTGAACAGTTTTGAATATCTTGGTTCACTACTAACAACAGATGGAAATGAGATGAAGGAAATTAATAGAAGAATAAACATGGCTTTACAAAAATTAAACAACTAAAAACAGTATGGAACGGAACTGATAAGAAAACAAAGATCAGAATACTAAGAGCATGCATATTCCCAGTGACAACGTATGGCTGTGAAGCATGGACATTTAATAAGGCGGTGGAAAGCCATATTATATGCTTTCGAATATAAGTGTTACAGAAGAGTCCTCCGTATATCTTGGACAGAGAGGAGAGCAGGTGGATCTATCCAGAGGGAACTCTGAGGGAATACAGAGAAAACTGACTGATGTTGCAAGTGAGAAAGAGAGGATTGAGATATTTTGGACATATAAAATGACATGAAAGGCTAGGGAGGATCATCGTGGAAGGAGGCATGCTGGCTGGGAGAAGAGGAGGAAGACCACGGAGAAGATGGATTCGGGATGTATCTGATGGTTTGAACATCACGGCTGCAGAGGCATATGAGAGAGAGAAATTCAGGAGAACTGTTGGGGTAGCAAAGTTCTGCTCAGTACAAGCTATTTAGGAGAACTGTTGGGGTAGCAAAGTTCTGCTCAGTACAAGCTATTTAAGAGAACTGTTGGGGTAGCAAAGTTCTGCTCAGTACAAGCTATTCATGAGAACTGTTGGGATAGCAAAGTTCTGCTCAGTACAAGCTATTTAGGAGAACTGTTGGGGTAGCAAAGTTCTGCTCAGTACAAGCTATTTAGGAGAACTGTTGGAGTAGCAAAGTTCTGCTCAGTACAAGCTATTTAGGAGAACTGTTGGGGTAGCAAAGTTCTGCTCAGTACAAGCTATTCAGGAGAACTGTTGGGGTAGCAAAGTTCTGCTCAGTACAAGCTATTTAGGAGAACTGTTGGGGTAGCAAAGCTCTGCTCAGTACAAGCTATTCAGGAGAACTGTTGGGGTAGCAAAGCTCTGCTCAGAACACTGGCGTATCTAGAGTAAACGTCACCCGGGGCGGTCCGTTCAAATGTCACCCCAGTGACCCCACATGACCCTATGCTGAATGGTTAGGTGTAGCTAAATTTTCATACATACTCTACCTCTAGGCTCTACTTTACTCTACTGACCGGTACGTTACTGCTTACATGTATGATCCAAGACAAAATCCGAATCCAATACCACAAAACAAATAGTTCAAATCCAAAGATTTTTAAAATGCAACTGTTCACTTTCAGAACATCTAAATGCAAAACACGGCAATGCACAGACCAAAAGAATGTCCTTCGACACTATAGTCCTAGAAGGAATGTCTTCTTAACTTGTTTTCATTGTGGCAAACAGGTCAATGACATCGTCAAAATCTATTTGTCTTGTAAGCTCGTGTTCAATGGACAGAACAGCCAGATCCGACAATCTGTCTGTTCTTTCCTGGAGTCTGACAAGACGTTCTCTTAACGCTACATCGTAGTGAGATAACAAATCAACAAGCTCCAAGAGGTTACCTGCTTTTTAGTCCATTAGCAAAAGGAGATTTTTAAAAAGTTCTTTTATTTATATTTTACTTTCTGTTTTTAGTCCTATAAATTTGACGAAAATTTCATAAATGTCCATTGTAGTTTGTAAATGGTAAACAACTGCTTTGTCAAATGTACATCCTTGCATCTTGCGGACTGTACATGAACAGCATAATATCAATGGAAGCTGTCGTCTTTCGACAGCTTCCATTGATATTATGCTGTCGTCGACGTTCTTTCATATAATTCGACAAAGCCATGGTCGTCATTTATTTCGAACATTAAATAAATTATAATAAAAATATAATAAAAATGACTCACCAAAAGAGCTGTACTAGCTCAGACAATATTTTCGACGGTTTATAGATTCAAATTCGAAATAGGTGACGTCATAACGGTCACATTTCCTGTGTTGGTTGGGTTTTTTATCACAATTCTATTTTCAGACTATTTTCGCACCTTAGCCTGGCTGAAAATTTTGTTGGAGGTGACATAGTGTCACCCTCCATATGCTGTCACCAGGGCGGTCCGCCCCCTCCCTTAGCTACGCCACTGGCTCAGAACAAGCTATTTAGGAGAACTGTTGGGGTAGCAAAGTTCTGCTCAGTACAAGCTATTCAGGAGGACTGTTGGGGTAGCAAAGTTCTGCTCAGTACAAGCTATTCAGGAGAACTGTTGGGGTAGCAAAGTTCTGCTCAGTACAAGCTATTTAGGAGGACTGTTGGGGTAGCAAAGTTCTGCTCAGTACAAGCTATTTAGGAGAACTGTTGGGGTAGCAAAGTTCTGCTCAGTACAAGCTATTCAGGAGAACTGTTGGGGTAGCAAAGCTCTGCTCAGAACAAGCTATTTAGGAGAACTGTTGGGGTAGCAAAGTTCTGCTCAGTACAAGCTATTTATGAGAACTGTTGGGGTAGCAAAGTTCTGCTCAGTACAAGCTATTTAGGAGAACTGTTGGGGTAGCAAAGCTCTGCTCAGAACAAGCTATTTAGGAGAACTGTTGGGGTAGCAAAGCTCTGCTCAGGACAAGCTATTTAGGAGAACTGTTGGGGTAGCAAAGCTCTGCTCAGGACAAGCTATTTAGGAGAACTGTTGGGGTAGCAAAGTTCTGCTCAGTACAAGCTATTTAGGAGAACTGTTGGGGTAGCAAAGTTCTGCTCAGTACAAGCTATTTAGGAGAACTGTTGGGGTAGCAAAGTTCTGCTCAGTACAAGCTATTTAGAAGAACTGTTGAGGTAGCAAAGTTCTGCTCAGAACAAGCTATTTAGGAGAACTGTTGGGGTAGCAAAGTTCTGCTCAGTACAAGCTATTTAGGAGAACTGTTGGGGTAGCAAAGTTCTGCTCAGTACAAGCTATTTAGAAGAACTGTTGGGGTAGCAAAGTTCTGCTCAGTACAAGCTATTTAGGAGAACTGTTGGGGTAGCAAAGTTCTGCTCAGTACAAGCTATTTAGGAGAACTGTTGGGGTAGCAAAGCTCTGCTCAGTACAAGCTATTTAGGAGAACTGTTGGGGTAGCAAAGTTCTGCTCAGTACAAGCTATTTAGAAGAACTGTTGGGGTAGCAAAGTTCTGCTCAGTACAAGCTATTTAGGGGAACTGTTGAGTAGCAAAGTTCTGCTCAGTACAAGCTATTTAGAGAACTGTTGGGGTAGCAAAGCTCTGCTCAGTACAAGCTATTTAGGAGAACTGTTGGGGTAGCAAAGCTCTGCTCAGTACAAGCTATTTAGGAGAACTGTTGGGGTAGCAAAGTTCTGCTCAGTACAAGCTATTTAGGAGAACTGTTGGGGTAGCAAAGTTCTGCTCAGGACAAGCTATTTGATGATGATTAAAGCAATCAATGAAAAGTCTGTGATTGACATATTTATATTTACTTCTTCGATATGTACACTTTCAGGCATCTTAATGTCTTTAATGAAACTAATTTTCTTCCCAAAAACTATCAATATCTTCTTTTTCTTCTGTGTTCATTTTCAAATATTAGTTATTTTATTAAATGTTTTTTTGAAACTTAGTCTTGTACCATCTTAGTCTTGTACCATCTTAGTCTTGTACCATCTTAGTCTTGTACCATCTTAGTCTTGTACCATCTTAGTCTTGTACCATCTTAGTCTTGTACCATCTTAGTCTTGTACCATCTTAGTACCATCTTAGTCTTGTACCATCTTAGCCTTGTACCATCTTAGTCTTGTACCATCTTAGTCTTGTACCATCTTAGCCTTGTACCATCTTAGTCTTGTACCATCTTAGTCTTGTACCATCTTAGTACCATCTTAGCCTTGTACCATCTTAGTCTTGTACCATCTTAGTCTTGTACCATCTTAGTCTTGTACCATCTAGTTTCATCTTAGTCTTGAACCATCTTAGTCTTGTACCATCTTAGTTTCCATCTTAGTCTTGAATCATCTTAGCCTTGTACCATCTTAGTCTTGTACCATCTTAGTCTGTACCATCTAGGCTTGTATCATTTTAGTCTTGTACCATCTTAGTCTTGTACCATCTTAGTCTTGTACCATCTTAATCTTGTACCATCTAGTTCCATCTTAGTCTTGTACCATCTTAGCCTTGACCATCTTAGCCTTGATCATCTTAGTCTTTACCATCTTAGCCTTGCACATTTTAGCCTGTGCTCATCTTAGCCTTGTACCATCTTAGTCTTGTACCATCTTAGTCTTGTACCATCTTAGTCTTGTACCATCTTAGCCTTGTATCATCTTAGTACATCTTAGTCTTGTACCATCTTAGTCTTGTACCATCTTAGTCTTGTACCATCTTAGTACCATCTTAGTCTTGTACCATCTTAGTACCATCTTAGTACCATCTTAGTCTTGTACCATCTTAGCCTTGTACCATCTTAGTCTTGTACTATCTTAGCCTTGTACCATCTTAGCCTTGTACCATCTTAGTCTTGTACCATCTTAGTCTTGTACCATCTTAGCTTGACCATCTTAGCTTGTACCAATCTTAGTCTGCATCTTAGCTTGTACCATCTTAGGCCTTGTACCATCTTAGTCTTGTACTATCTAGCTTGTACCATCTTAGTCTTGTACCATCTTAGCCTTGACCATCTTAGTCTTGTACCATCTAGCCTTGTACCATCTTAGCCTTGTACCATCTTAGTCTTGTACCATCTTAGTCTTGTACCATCTTAGCCTTGTATCATCTTAGTACCATCTTAGTCTTGTACCATCTTAAACTTGTACCATCTTAGACTTGTACTATCTTAGTCTTGTACCATCTTAGTCTTGTACCATCTTAGCCTTGTACCATCTTAGTACCATCTTAGCCTTGTACCATCTTAGTACCATCTTAGTCTTGTACCATCTTAAACTTGTACCATCTTAGACTTGTACCATCTTAGTCTTGTACCATCTTAGTCTTGTACCATCTTAGCCTTGTACCATCTTAGTACCATCTTAGCCTTGTACCATCTTAGTACCATCTTAGTCTTGTACCATCTTAGTACTATCTTAGTCTTGTACCATCTTAGTACCATCTTAGTCTTGTACCATCTTAGTACTATCTTAGTCTTGTACCATCTTAGTACCATCTTAGTCTTGTACCATCTTAGACTTGTACTATCTTAGTCTTGTACCATCTTAGTACCATCTTAGCCTTGTACTATCTTAGTACCATCTTAGTCTTGTACTATCTTAGTCTTGTACCATCTTAGTCTTGTACCATCTTAGCCTTGTACCATCTTAGCTTGTACCATCTTAGACTTGTGCCATCTTAGACTTGTACCATCTTAGTCTTGTACCATCTTAGACTTGTACCATCTTAGTCTTGTACCATCTTAGACTTGTACCATCTTAGTCTTGTACCATCTTAGTCTTGTACCATCTTAGTCTTGTACCATCTTAGACTTGTACCATCTTAGTACCATCTTAGTCTTGTACTATCTTAGTCTTGTACCATCTTAGACTTGTACCATCTTAGTCTTGTACCATCTTAGTACCATCTTAGTCGTGTACCATCTTAGTACCATCTTAGTCTTGTACTATCTTAGTCTTGTACCATCTTAGTCTTGTACCATCTTAGTCTTGTACCATCTTAGTCTTGTACCATCTTAGACTTGTACCATCTTAGTACCATCTTAGTCTTGTACCATCTTAGCCTTGTACCATCTTAGACTTGTACCATCTTAGACTTGTACCATCTTAGACTTGTACCATCTTAGTCTTGTACCATCTTAGTCTTGTACCATCTTAGCCTAGTACCATCTTAGACTTGTACCATCTTAGTCTAGTACCATCTTAGTCTTGTACCATCTTAGACTTGTACCATCTTAGTCTTGTACCATCTTAGTCTTGTACCATCTTAGTCTTGTACCATCTTAGCCTTGTATCATCTTAGTCTTGTACCATCTTAGACTTGTACCATCTTAGTCTAGTACCATCTTAGTCTTGTACCATCTTAGTCTTGTACCATCTTAGTCTTGTACCATCTTAGCCTAGTACCATCTTAGACTTGTACCATCTTAGTCTAGTACCATCTTAGTCTTGTACCATCTTAGACTTGTACCATCTTAGACTTGTACCATCTTAGCCTAGTACCATCTTAGTCTTGTACCATCTTAGACTTGTACCATCTTAGTCTTGTACCATCTTAGTCTTGTACCATCTTAGTCTTGTACCATCTTAGTACCATCTTAGTCTTGTACCATCTTAGACTTGTACCATCTTAGACTTGTACCATCTTAGACTTGTACCATCTTAGCCTTGTACCATCTTAGTACCATCTTAGTCTTGTACCATCTTAGACTTGTACCATCTTAGCCTTGTACCATCTTAGCCTAGTACCATCTTAGTCTTGTACCATCTTAGACTTGTACCATCTTAGACTTGTACCATCTTAGTCTTGTACCATCTTAGACTTGTACCATCTTAGACTTGTACCATCTTAGACACATATTTTCAAACCTGATTCCCGCCCGTGTGGTGCCGGGTCCCGCAAGGGAAGCAAGGAATAGTACAACTATGACCTACAAGGCATGTCGTAAGAGGCGATTGATGTAGGGCCTAGGGAAACTACTATAGTAAATAAAAAGCAAAGCCGAAATCGGATGTGCTGGCCTACTTGTAGGCGCATAACTGGAACAGTGTACAATCGCTTTTAGGCTCGGATCACATACACACCACACGGAGTGGTTAACAAGTGGTTGATATGGAGTGTTGGAAGAGAAAGAAGAAGAAACATGATTCCTCTTTATGACGTCATATTTCTCATCGAAGTACATCCATTGCAAGCTAAATCTGATGACAGAACTTACATGAATAACTTGAACAGCTGTCAACATAAGGCAGACATTCATCAACAGTGTATTTCATAGCACTGTGACATTGAAGGCAATGAAAGTGCAACAATGTGTTTGTGGTGCTGAGGTCGGGCAATAATGTGTTTGTGGTGCTGAGGTCGGCAAAATGTTGTGTGCTGAGGCGATAATGTGTTTGTGTGGTGAGGTCAGGCAACAATGTGTTTGTGGTGCTGAGGTCGGGCAATAATGTGTTTGTGGTGCTGAGGTCGGGCAATAATGTGTTTGTGGTGCTGAGGTCGGGCAACAATGTGGTGGGGTGAGTGATAATGTGTTGGTAGGTCGGGCAACAATGTGTTTGTGGTGCTGAGGTCGGGCAACAATGTGTTTGTGGTGCTGAGGTCAGGCAACAATGTGTTTGTGGTGCTGAGGTCGGGCAACAATGTGTTTGTGGTGCTGAGGTCGGGCAACAATGTGTTTGTGGTGCTGAGGTCGGGCAATAATGTGCTGGTGGTAGTGAGGTCGGGCAACAAATAAATAGACAGAAAAATCTAATATGAACCAGTTAAATAGAGTACCGGTTAAGTATTCGTTGACCTGTGCTTTCAATGTCAAACTGGTTTGGGTCAATCAATGGATTGTGTGGTGAGCAAGTGTATGGTGTAGGATGAGTGAGTGTGTGTGAGCAGATGTAGGGTTTGTAGATGATAGTATATGGTGTGTGTGCAGATGTATGTGTTTGTGATGATAGTATATGTGGTGTGTAGCAAGATGTGTTGAGATGATAGTATATGGTGTGTGTAGCAGAGTGTATGTGTTTAGATGATATATTTTGCTTTGCGTGTGTGTAAGAGTAGTTTTAGATGATAGAAATATGAGTCTATTTGGTGTGTGTATAGAGTATGTGTGTGATGATAGTATATGTGTCTATTTGGTGTTGTGTTAGCAGAGTGAAATGTGTTTGTAGATGATAGTATATGTGTCTATTTGTGTGTGTGTAGCAGAGTGTATGTGTTTGTAGATGATAGTATATGGGTGTCTATTTGCGTGTGTGTGTGTAGCAGAGTGTATGTGTTTGTAGATGATAGTATATGGGTGTCTATTTGCGTGTGTGTGTGTTGGCGTGTTTGTTGATTTTCTTTTTCTCCTTCAAACGCTCCATAACAACCACTTGTTAATCACTCTGTGTGATTTGTATGTGATCTGAGCCTAAGAGCGATTGTACGTTGTGCCAGTTATGCGCCTACAAGTAGGCCAGCACATCCTATTTTGCGATGCTTTTTATTTAGTAGAGTAACTTCCTAGGTCCTACACCAGTCGCCTCCTACGGCATTTCTTGTAGGTCGCAGTGGTACTATTCTTTGCTTCCTTTGCGGACTCCGGCGCTACACAGGCTGTGTTTGTAGATGATAGTATATGGGTGTCTATCTGCGTCTGTGTGTGTGTTTGCGTCTGCCCGTAAATGTGTGTAACTTCTCATTGGTGTTTGTAATTACTCATGATCAAGCTGCGTATCCTTTATAGGACGTTGCTCTCTTTGCAGCACATCTGAAATTCACTCTGTCTCTAGCTAGTTCACCCACTTCGTCGATGGTCATGTTCATGGTTTCTTTAATATCTTGTAGCCATCTTCTTCTTGGTCTGCCTCTGCGTCCTGGGACCCTGCTCTCTAATATTGTTCTTTCCAGGCCATCGTGACGCTTGATGTGACCAAAGTATCTAATTTTTCTGTATAGTATGTTGTTTATCAGCCAATTCTCTTTAACATTTAGTTCTTTCAGGACATCAGTGTTCTTTCTTTTTTATGTCCATGGTATTGGTAGGATCTTTCTGTAGCATTTAGTTTCGAAGGACTGGATTTTCGTTCTTAATTTTTGTGTAATAGTCCATGATTCACAACCATAAGTAGCCACTGGGAAAATGCATGTTCTCAATATTTTTAATTTTAATATTTTGCTGGTGCTTTGCCACATTTTCTTCAATGTGTTTAACTTCTTGATTGCTATTGCCAATCTTCTTGAGATCTATCTGTAATTACTTATCATCATATAGCTAGTTCTGAGCAGAACTTTGCAGCACTAACAGTACTTTGGAATTTCTCTCTCTGTCATAGAGCAGACGGCCTCTGCAACCATCATGTTCATATCATCAGTTACAAACTGACATATCATCAGTTACAAACTGACATATCATCAGTTACAAACTGACATATCATCAGTTACAAACTGACATATCATCAGTTACAAACTGAATCTATTTTCTCCGTGGTGTTCCTATTCTTCTTTTTGTCAGGATGCCTTCATCCATAATGGCATTGAACACTTCATGTTTCTTTATATGTCTAAAATACTTCAATTTTCTCATTCTTATTTGTAGCATCAACCAGTTGTCTTTTTGAGTTCTTTCTGGATAGATTTTTGTAACTATGTGCGCGTTTGTAGATGCGTGCGCGCATGTTCATAGCTGTTCGCATGTCACTGTAGTTGTGTGCGCACGTGTTTGTAGGTTCCTGTGAACAAGTGTATGCTTGTGATCGAGACGATTGACATACAAACTGACCTTCCAGGTGAGGAGCTACAGGTAGCAAATTTCAAATGTAGATGATGTCAGAGAATTTCAAGTGTTGGAAACTGATTGACTGATGTAGCTAGACAGTGATTGACTGATGTAGCTAGACAGTGATTGACTGATGTAGTTGTTGCAATGGCTGTGCTCCCCGATAACCTCCTGATAATGAATATCTGAAAATAATTGATTAGTGACAATGTTATTATAGAATTATCTTCAGGCGTTGTCAACATTAGTAGTAGTCGCAGCAGCAACAGTGGTAGTCGTGGCAGTCACATCACGGGTCAAAGGTGTTGGACAGCACGATTCAGTGTACGGAGCAGCAAGTGTCAATGTTGTGGGAACACGCCAGTGAACGAGTCAGCACATGTCAAGGGATGTGGCAGAATGGATCAGGGGGGTGTCTGGCCGCATGGATTAGTGAACGAGTCAGCACATGTCAAGGGATGTGACAGAATGGATCAGGGGGTGTCTGGCAGTATGGATTAGTGAACGAGTCAGCACATGTCAAGGGATGTGGCAGAATGGATCAGGGGGGTGTCTGGCAGCATGGATTAGAGTGGTTTGCAGCAGGAGTCAGGGACGTAGCAGTATGTTTCAGGAGGCGGGGCAGCAGAGGTCAGATGTATAGACAGGCGTCAGTAGCGCGGCGACGCGGATCAGAAGACGTGCCATCGGGGTTCGCGATACATGTCATGAGAGGTGTAGAGGCGTATCAGTAGGGGCACACGCATGAATAGATTCATATTCATGATTTAGATGAATATCTAATTTAAGAAATCATTAGTAGAGCAACATTTTTATCCAAAATAGTCAATCGTCAACAAAAAGTAAATTTGACAATATCGAGAAACAGATTCACACCAAAATATCGAATAACAAAATATCGTATAACAAAATATCGAATAACAAAATATCGAATAACAAAATATCGTATAACAAAATATCGAATAACAAAATATCGTATAACAAAATATCGTATAACAAAATATCGAATAACAAAATATCGAATAACAAAATATCGAATAACAAAATATCGAATAACAAAATATCGAATAACAAAATATCGAATAACAAAATATCGTATAACAAAATATCGTATAACAAAATATCGAATAACAAAATATCGTATAACAAAATATCGTATAAGAAAACATCTTAAAAATCCATGATCATGAAATAAATGAACTGCTACATTTGCAGATGATCATGAAATAAATGAACTGCTACATTTGCAGATGATCAGTGCCTGAAACATCAAAAAATAACAAGACCTACCAAAAGTTATTGACATCTTGAATCTTCTTCTTCTTCTCTTCCACCATTTACTTCTTTATGGAAGTGTTGGGGTGAAACGTAGTGATCTTGTGTGTGCTTTTTAAGGCACTTTGTAAGCTGATATTTATGTTCGTAAGGCTGTTCTTGATGCCATCGCTCCATCTTTTGCGTGGTCTTCCTCTTGCCCTTACTCATTATACTTGTTCTGTGTGGCTCTCTGTGGTAGGCGATATCAGGGCATTCTGGTCAGGTGTCCAAACCATTTAATCTGTTGTTCTTTTATGAATTGCATAACTGGTTTCACATCCAGTTTCCTTCTGATTTCTTCATTTCTAATTTTGTCTCTTATTGTCACGTATAAAACATGACATGAAAATCAACAATACTAAAACAGAAATAATGAATATGGGTTAGAAAACATAATAATCTAGACATCCATGTCAATGGCACTAAAATAAACCAAGTGAAAGAATTCAAATACTTAGGAAGCATATTCACAGACGACGGAAGACTAGATAGAGAGATAGAGACTAGAGTGCAAAAAGCAAATGCTGTAACCTACTAGCTAGCCCAATTGTTAAGGCACCCACAAATTTCACTGACAGCTAAACAACAGATGATCAACAGTGTTTTCATTCCTACTTTGTGTTACCAGAGCCAAACATGAACAATGAGCAAACCACAGTCGCAAAAATAACTACATGTGAAATGCGATACCTACGAAAAGTTACCAACAACACCAGAAAAGACAGTCACTAATATCAGCATATTGGTACAGAAAACAAAGAAAGTTGGTACAGAACCTTGCTTGAACTACATTGAGAAACAAAGAATGAAGTGGTTTGACCACTTAATAAGGATACAACCAAACTCAACTGTATACCGAGTCTTCTACAACAGAACATCAGGGAAGAAGGCGAGAGGAAGACCACAAAAGAGGTTTGATGGCATAGCAGAATTCTGTCAAAACAACTACGAGTCACCCAGTACTAGAACAGCGCAAGAGAAAACAGAAAAACGCGACACTGGGCAACAACCCGATAACAGTATGACGACACTGGGCAACAACTCGATAACAGTATGACGACACTGGGCAACAACTCGATAACAGTATGACGACAAAAGAAGAAGAAGATAATCAAGTTAACTAAGGTAAAGACAAATGTCACTGATTTGAAATAAATCCATTGCTAAATTGTTTCATCTCTTCATGAAGCATAGTCGCTTGCTTGCATGACGCCGTTCTCCACAACGTTGACCTGCAAGATTATTCTCTAGCTAGTTCTATCGCTTATTCCAATTTTATGTTCAATGTTTCTTTAATGTTCTCTTACCACCATCGTTTGGTCGCCCTCCTATCTTCCAGGAATAATGCCTATCAATATTTCAATCTCTAAACTATTGTGACGTTTAATGTGAGCAAATATTTCCTTTATGGTAGACATATTGTTTTTGATGGGGATGAGAATAATGAGTTTGAAGAACCCGAGAGGAGGGGTTCGATGGTGTTTTTCTTCTTCTTCTTTTCGTCCGCTTCATATCGACCACTTGTTAACCACTTGTTAACCACTTGTTAACCACTTGTTAACCACTCTGTGTGATTTGTTGAAAGGAATATTAAAGCGTTCTAAAGCCGAAGGATTGACTTCATTGCACTGGGTTTACCCCATATTGCTCGATCCTTCTCAGCAGAAATAGCACGCCACCGGCTGAGAGTATTGCACAAAGCATGAACTCCGTAGTTCCAGCAACAATCCTAGGGGTCTCTGAAAAAATTGCACTCGTGAACAGAACGACGCGGTCCGGATTCAAACCCACGACCTTCGACTAACAAGGCAAAGGGCTTAACCACTATGATCTGAGCCTAAGAGTGATTGTACGCTGTGCCACTTATGCGCCTACAAGTAGGCCAGCACATCCGATTTATGCTATGCTTTTTATTTACTAGGGTAACTTCCTAGGCCCTAAATAAGTCGCATCTTACATGTCTCGTAGTTTGCAGTGGTGCTGTTCTTTGCTTCATTTGTGGCTCCGGCACCACACAGAGGCTTATTATTTGTTAAATCTTCTTATTCTCTTGTTGCAATCAACTTGAATCTACAATGATAATGTTTATTTTTTTGTTGTGAATACTTGTCTGTATGTTATGAATCTGTATTTTGTATTTGTTGCAATCAGACTTATTACTTTGTTAATCTTCTTATTTTTGTTGAATCACTTAATTACAATGAAATAAGTGTTATATTGTTTGTGTATGTATACTGTGTGTGTATTGTGATATGTGTATACGTTGTTGTATGTTATATGTGTATACTTGTGTGTATGTATGTTATTGTTTCGTGATATCTTCTTCATATATACAAGGGAAAAGCTACGCATATGTTTGTGCAAAACGTTCTATCTAATTGACTGATTGTCTGTGTTCTGTACTGACGCTGTTTAAAAGGACGACATAAGAACTTTATCCTTGCGACTAGCAGGTGTTGTGAAAAGCCGTATAGAAGATAGAAATGCGCCATGGGATCGGCTTGCAAGAAAGAATTATAACATTGCGACCTAAACGGCATGTCGTAAGACCACTGAGGTAAGCGCATGAAGCTACCTAGTAAATAAAGCGTCACTAACCGATGTGGCTCTGTAGACGCATAACTGACAAAGTAAATCACCTGCTCAGATTACAATGACAAAGAGTGGTTAACAAGTGATCGATGTGAAGTGGAAGAAGAAGAAGAAGGTGGCAATAGATGCCATCAGAAGAAAAGGTTTGTGGTTCGAATCGTGTGTTTGGCTATTTTGTTGTCTCCCCTTGTTTACTGTGGCAATTTTGTTGTCTCCCCTTGTTTACTGTGGCAATTTTGTTGTCTCCCCTTGTTTACTGTTTCAATTTTGTTGTCTCCCCTTGTTTACTGTGGCAATTTTGTTGTCTCCCCTTGTTTACTGTGGCAATTTTGTTGTCTCCCCTTGTTTACTGTGGCAATTTTGTTGTCTCCCTTGTTTACTGTGCAATTTTGTTGTCTCCCCTTGTTTACTGTGGCAATTTTGTTGTCTCCCCTTGTTTACTGTGGCAATTTTGTTGTCTCCCCTTGTTTACTGTGTGCAATTTTGTTGTCTCCCTTGTTTACTGTGGCAATTTTGTTGTCTCCCTTGTTTACTGTGACAATTTTGTTGTCTCCCTTGTTGACTGTGGCAATTTGTTTGTCTCCCTTGTTGACTGTCTTTTAATGTCCAAACCTGAGCGGATGAATAATGTCGGTTTGGATACAAATTTGTACAAGTGCAATAATTAAATGATTTAAGGAATATCAATCGCAATATTCATAGTACTACAACTACTGAGATATACATGACACTAGTGAGATATACATGACACTAGTGAGATATAAATGACACTAGTGAGATATACATGACACTAGTGAGATATACATGACACTAGTGAATCTATAAACGGACACAAGGTCAGTCGGTGCAACCACATTCATTACAAGAATCGTTATGCACTATCCTGGTTAATTCGAGGTTAAAGTTCACTACCAGGTGGCGCTCATGTTAGGGGAGTGAATGTATATATGACAAAGTTTGGACATCTGCTGATTTACAACAAAGAACATATAGTAACCTACAGTGTGCTATAGACTCTACTACTCACCACGATAATTTATGACCATCTCTAAACCCTTAAAAAGTGTGACTCGTTACTCACGCTAATTTTAATGTACCATCTCAAATCTCAAATAGTGTGACTCATCATAATCTAACCATCTAATAGCTCTATGCAATACCATCTCAAACTAAAGTGTGACTCGTTACTCACGCAATTATACCATCTCAAACTAAAGTGTGACTCTTACTCACGCTAATCTATACCATCTCAAACTAAAGTGTGACTCGTTACTCACGCCAATCTATACCATCTCAAACTAAAGTGTGACTCGTTACTCACGCCAATCTATACCATCTCAAACTAAAGTGTGACTCATTACTCACGATAATTTATACCATCTCAAACTAAAGTGTGACTCATTACTCACGATAATTTATACCATCTCAAACTAAAGTGTGACTCATTACTCACGTCAATCTATACCATCTCAAACTAAAGTGTGACTCATTACTCACGATAATTTATACCATCTCAAACTAAAGTGTGACTCGTTACTCGCGCTAATCTATACCATCTCAAACTAAAGTGTGACTCGTTACTCACGCCAATCTATACCATCTCAAACTAAGTGTAACTCCTACTCACGATAATCTATACCATCTCAACTAATGCATGATTGTTATATGCCCATCTCAGATAATGGATCAAAGTTAGTCAGATGACCGTTAGACGCGTTCTTATGATAAAGTCGACTGTTGTCTGGAACTCATCTCTGGTGCCAGGTATTGATATATACCTTAACCTCATATAAGTTGATGTTGTCTGGAGCTCATCTCTGGTGCCATAATTTTGATGATATACCTTAGACGCGTTCTTATGATAAAGTCGACTGTTGTCTGGAGCTCATCTCTAGTGCCATGTAGTTTTGAATGTAGTGTTGTGTTGTAGGGCCAGCATTCCTTTCTTGGGAGGACATACAGGGGACAGTCTTGCAGGACATGTTCTGTGGTTTGTTCAGCGGTGCCACAGGGGCACAGAGGGGATGGGGACAATCGTAGCCTGTGTAGGTGTTTGTTCAGTCTGTTATGACCTATCCTGAGTCGGAAGATGATAGTCTGTCCTTGTCTGTCAAGTGTGTGGTAGTCATCGTTGGGTGGTTTAGGTTCTTTTCTAATGTCCACAAAAGCTCTTTTTTTCAAAGTATGTGATTTCGTTATCTATTTGTTCACATTCTTCTCCCTTTTTAGCAAGTTTGTCTGCCTTCTCGTTACCTGGCACCGCACAGTGTGATGGTATCCACTGAAGTGTTAACTCTTTTGTTGGTAGAGATCTTGCTGAGCTCTTTCTCAGGGATGGATGGTTACTCTGTAGGGCTTGTAAAACAGATAGTGCATCTGTGAAAAACACCACTTGTTGGCAGTCAGAGTTGGAATTATTGATCATGATCATTGTAGGGCTTGCAAAACAGATAGCACAAACATAGTTACTAAATTATTACTGCTCAAACGACAAACCACTGAACCTCAACACAATACAGGTACCTACCACTAATTTTATCGCAGTTGGGGATTTCAATAGTCACTCCCAGAGCTGGGGATACAACCACCTAGATCGCAGGGGAAGAAGTAGAAACATGGCGAGACGATCACTCTCTTATCCTAATCAACGTCCCCTCTGACACCCCTACTTTCTATTCCAGAAGATGGCACTCAACTTCCACTCCTGATCTAGCTTTCTCTACCCCAGACACCCAGCAATATGACACCCAGCAATAAATTGCGCAGAACGTGTGATTTCAAACTTTTCAAACTATTGTGTATATTCAACATCAATTTGAGTATCTTCAACTAACAAGTGGTCACTGGACAATCGATGGATGTATCTTCAACTAACAAGTGGTAGCTGGACAATCGAAGGATGTATCTTCAACTAACAAGTGGTCACTGGACAATCGATGGATGTATCTTCAACTAACAAGTGGTAGCTGGACAATCGAAGGATGTATCTTCAACTAACAAGTGGTCACTGGACAATCGAAGGATGTATCTTCAACTAACAAGTGGTCGCTGGACAATCGAAGGATGTATCTTCAACTAACACGTGGTCACTGGACAATCGAAGGATGTATCTTCAACTAACAAGTGGTCACTGGACAATCGAAGGATGTACCTTCAACTAACAAGTGGTCACTGGACAATCGAAGGATGTATCTTCAACTAACAAGTGGTAGCTGGACAATCGAAGGATGTATCTTCAACTAACAAGTGGTAGCTGGACAATTGAAGGATGTATCTTCAACTAACAAGTGGTAGCTGGACAATCGAAGGATGTATCTTCAACTAACAAGTGGTAGCTGGACAATCGAAGGATGTATCTTCAACTAACAAGTGGTAGCTGGACAATCGAAGGATGTATCTTCAACTAACAAGTGGTCACTGGACAATCGAAGGATGTATCTTCAACTAACAAGTGGTCACTGGACAATCGAAGGATGTATCTTCAACTAACAAGTGGTCACTGGACAATCGAAGGATGTACCTTCAACTAACAAGTGGTCACTGGACAATCGAAGGATGTATCTTCAACTAACAAGTGGTAGCTGGACAATCGAAGGATGTATCTTCAACTAACAAGTGGTAGCTGGACAATTGAAGGATGTATCTTCAACTAACAAGTGGTCACTGGACAATCGAAGGATGTATCTTCAACTAACAAGTGGTAGCTGGACAATCGAAGGATGTATCTTCAACTAACAAGTGGTAACTGGACAATCGAAGGATGTATCTTCAACTAACAAGTGGTCACTGGACAATCGAAGGATGTATCTTCAACTAACAAGTGGTCACTGGACAATCGAAGGATGTATCTTCAACTAACAAGTGGTCACTGGACAATCGAAGGATGTACCTTCAACTAACAAGTGGTCACTGGACAATCGAAGGATGTATCTTCAACTAACAAGTGGTAGCTGGACAATCGAAGGATGTATCTTCAACTAACAAGTGGTCACTGGACAATCGAAGGATGTATCTTCAACTAACAAGTGGTAGCTGGACAATCGAAGGATGTATCTTCAACTAACAAGTGGTCACTGGACAATCGAAGGATGTATCTTCAACTAACAAGTGGTCACTGGACAATCGAAGGATGTATCTTCAACTAACAAGTGGTCACTGGACAATCGAAGGATGTATCTTCAACTAACAAGTGGTAGCTGGACAATCGAAGGATGTACCTTCAACTAACAAGTGGTCACTGGACAATCGAAGGATGTATCTTCAACTAACAAGTGGTCACTGGACAATCGAAGGTATCTTCAACTAACAAGTGGTAGCTGGACAATCGAAGGATGTATCTTCAACTAACAAGTGGTAACTGGACAATCGAAGGATGTATCTTCAACTAACAAGTGGTAACTGGACAATCGAAGGATGTATTAATGCTCGTCTCTCCCGGTCGATGGACGAAAAGCTGAACAGATAACCATAAAGATGAAGTCAAGGTCATGGAGGGGGCATCTAGAGAAGAGGCATGGGCCCGCGTGGAGCAAAACATGGGTCCGAGATGAATTGCACGTGGTACGAAACTCGGAGCCCTGAGGTGGGGGCCCGAGTTAAACTCCAGGTCCGGACAACCTAGAGGTTAATGTAAGACGGTGAGAACTGATGAAGATGGTGAGGCAGGCACTAGGGCAGGGCGAGCACGATGCGTACAATGCACGGGCGGGTCCACCACTGGGCAGATGTGCACGGCGCTGATGGTGCAGAGAAGAGAGGACGTGGCAGGCGCGAGGGTGAGTGGACCACCCATATGTGCAGAAAAACTGGAAAGCCCAGCAGAGGTTGAAACCAGTGCGCGTTCCCGCTAGCAGGGAGCTACTGCTGCCTTGTAGTTTGGTTGGGGACAATCAAAAGCTAGCGGAGTAAACCGTACACAAAACTGGACGGCAAGAAAACCAAGTAGTCCAAAAAGACAGGTTTTCTGGGCAGATGATGCTCAACAACCTGGGAGTGTAGGTCGTCTAAGGGTAGCTACCTAAAAGAAAATAGCAACCTGCTCCTTGCAGGTTTGGTTGGGACAGTCAAAGGCTAACGGAGAGCGAACCCAGTAAACGCTGGTTGAAATCGAAACACCACCGAAGGATAAGCAACAGAGCTCCAAATGTACTGAAGATTGTGAACGTACACCCGTTCTTGGTGTTAGGCTGTTTATATATCACAGTAGAATGATAAGAACGGCCGTAAAAGAACGATCGCGAGAGAGAGAGAGAGAGAGAAGCGCAAGATCCCAAACGTCAACAAATAAAGGAAAAGTCATCAAAGAGGCAAGTAGCGCATATGCGACAACTACCAGCAGCTTGACTATGGAGGTCATGGCGGTGACAAAATCCATGGAGTGGCTACAGACGCATACATTCACTCACGCATACATGCTCATCGACTCTATGAGCATGTTACAGAAGATCAAGACTGGTTATGCATACATGCTCATCGACTCTATGAGCATGATACAGAAGATCAAGACTGGTCACCCATGCATGCTCAGCGACTCTATGAGCATGATACAGAAGATCAAGACTGGTCACCCATGCATGCTCATCGACTCTATGAGCATGATACAGAAGATCAAGACTGGTTATGCATACATGCTCATCGACTCTATGAGCATGATACAGAAGATCAAGACTGGTCATGCATGCATGCTCATCGACTCTATGAGCATGATACAGAAGATCAAGACTGGCCATGCATGCATGCTCAGCGACTCTATGAGCATGATACAGAAGATCAAGCTTGCATGCAGCGACTCTATGAGCATGATACAGAAGATCAGGACCGGTTATGTACGATGGCAGTGGTTGCAATTAATACAAAATGCGACAATCCAGATACTTACGCTCATCTTTGTCCCAGGTCATTCTGGGGTGAAGGGCAATGAGAGAGCGGTTGCACTGGCGGGCAATGCTACGATCAAGAATGAGTCTTCTATGGACAAAAGTGACATCATCAACGCTCTCAGAGAAAACATACGCTCTGAAGATTTCAACGCTAAGAAGAGGGTACTCTCTATCTCGGTTGCGCAAGTTATGCATACCGATAGGATGCAGCAGCCAGACGGGAAAACTATGAGAGAAACGCCAGTAGATACATCAATCAACACAGAACGGGAGTTGTTAGCCTAAACACACTGAGAGATACATGCTTGGGAGGAGATCGGCGGAATTATGAACATGTCTGATGTGCGATGAAGATGATCCTTCAATGAACAATGAACAATAAACTTTTCATGAGAACATGAGATGACAATTTCATAAATGAGAATGTGTAAAGTTGAAAGCTCTATTTAACAAATAAATTTCCATCTGCTGGTTATTCTTGAAGGAACTATTAAACACGTAGTACCCAATGAATTTCATGAGTTCTATCTTGGTCTAACTAACAGCTGTTGATGACAATCTCATTGTTCCTGGTCGTGATATTTATCGTCTGCATACTATTAAACAACAGCTCGTGTTTCTGCGTTCACTAGCGCGGACCGACAGCTGTTTGACACATCAGGATGGGGAAGAAGAAGAATGAGAAGAAAGAGAAAAATGGATAGAAGAGAAGAAAAGAGATAAGAAGAAGAAGAAAGAAGAAGAAAAGAAAGAGAGAAGAAAAGAAGAAGAAAGAAGAAGAAGAAAGAAGAAGAAAAGAAGAAAGAAGAAGAAGAAAAGAAGAAGAAGAAAGAAGAAGAAGAGAAGAAGAAGAAAGAAGAAAGAAGAAAAAGAAGAAGAAGAAAGAAGAAGAAGAAGAAGAAAGAAGAAAGAAGAAGAAAGAAGAGAAAAGAAAAGAAAAAGAAGAAAAAGAAGAAGAGAAGAAGAAAGAAAGAAGAAGAAGAAGAAAAAGAAGAAAAGGAGAAGAAAAAAGAAGAAAAGAGAAGAAAAGAAGAAAGAAGAAAAAAGAAGAAGAAAAAGAAAGAAAAGAAGAAAGAAGAAAGAAGAAGAAAGAAGAAGAAAAGAAGAAAGAAGAAGAAAAAGAAGAAGAAGAAAAGAAGAAGAAGAAGAAGAAGAAGAAGAAGAAGAAGAAAGAAAAAGAAGAAGAAGAAGAAAGAAGAAGAAGAAGAAGAAAGAAAGAAGAAGAAAAGAAAAAGAAGAAGAAAGAAGAAAGAAAATAGAAGAAGAAGAAAAGAAGAAGAAGAAAGAAGAAGAAGAAGAAGAAGAAAGAAAGAAGAAGAAGAAAGAAAAAAGAAAAAGAAAAAAGAAGAAAAAGAAGAAAAAGAAGAAAAGAAGAAAAGTAGAAGAAGAAGAAAAAGAAGAAAAGAAGAAAAGAAGAAAGTAAAGAAGAAGAAAAAAGAAGAAAAGAAGAAGAAGAAAGAAGAAAATAGAAAAGAAGAAAGAAAAAGAAAGAAGAAGAAGAAAGAAGAAGTAGAAGAAAAGAAAGAAAAGAAGAAAAAGAAGAAGATAAAAGAAGAAAAGGAGAAGAACAAAAGAAGAAAAAGAGAAGAACAAAGAAGAAAAAGAAAAAAGAAGAAGAAAAGAAGAAGAAGAAAAGAACAAAAGAAGAAGAAGAAACAAAAACCAGATTGCAATCACTCTGGTCTGATATAATGAGATGTTGGGATTCTGATTTCTACTATGCACAGATAAATACAAACGTTTTTGGTTGCTGGAGGGAAACGTGTACACTAGTTTGGACATTTGAGTTGATTTTGTTCATTATTGCTTCCGTCTAATTCTTAGTTATATCATACACGCCCGTAGATAGATTCTACATACACGCCCGTAGATATACTCCACATATACGTCCGTAGATATATTCTACATACACTCACGTAGATAGATTCCACATATACGTCCGTAGATATATTTTACATACACTCACGTAGATAGATTTCACATACCCGAACGTAGATAATATTCCACACACTCGCACGAAGATAATATTTCACATGCACGCACGTAGATAATATTCCCCACATAATACGCACGTAGATTCAACAAACGCTCACGTAGATAGAGAATAAATTTGCATAACGTGTGTGGGAAAATCACGTGCTTACACACTCACATATATTTATATTTCGTCACATGATCGTTTGTAAGAGCCACAAAAGTATAGTAGTTAGTGCAGTTATGTAGTATACTAGTGGTCGAAATCCCTTGTTGGGGTATTTTTTTTTCTAACCGCAAGGGTTTTTATGTCAACCCAGCCTCAACTGAGTGCTTAATTTGACCTGCGTGACCTTAATTATATCATTCATCCTGTGCCATCAGTCAAAGAAAATTTGAACATAACAAAAAATGATATGAAAATATGAACATAACACGCAGTCGTATATACCTCACGACCTGACGAATTCATGTAAGTGGTAGGTGGCTTTGTTGATGCAAAAAACGTTTTTTGTTATATAATTTTGCATAAGCACAATAAAATGAGCATCAAAGTTTAGAGTTTACAGTAATACACAAAATGGTGGCGAATGTTTGCAAAGGCGTATCCTATTACATATTATAAAAAAGCAATGTGACATAGTAAACAATGATACCATCCACTTCTATCAATGAAAATAATAGTGTGGGTTACGCCAATGACATTGGTTGGGATGCATTGTAAACTGATTAATTCCAGGATTCCGATTTCACTTGTGCTGAATTGCACGTGGAACACGGAAATGCATAATATATAGAAGCATTGAAAACGGTACTGCTAAACGTCTACATGTATACAAAATCAACATCGCTGTTATTTCAGTAATAACATAACAGTAAAATCTGACATCACTAAAATACTTTATGAAGGTCGTCACTGTTATTTATAACAACATGTAAAAATCCTTAATTTCTGTCAAGTGGATGATTTTATATTAGTCGGTAAAGATGTTCACGAATTTGGAAACGAACTATATATAGCAAGTGTGTTCCCAGACATCAGCGCGTTAACTGTTCTACATTTCATTAACATATCGTCTGCTTTGATAATTTATCAAATTTTCGATTATATTGATTATCAAATCTCTCTCCTCCCCCGTCCCACATATTCCCCAATTGTGTTGTTTATTTGTTGCACTTTTTCTGACAACTAATGACCACGTTCTGCTAACGATATTGCTTCTTCTGCATATTTGATCCACATTAAACAAATCAATTTATGCTAATGACTTGTAGTTCTCATTAGTTTGATCTGTCTTCATTATAAATCTATTTTCTTGGAAACTTTCAATCAGTTGATCATCAGTACCTCTAGGCCCTATTACTAGGCTCTATGTCAGTACATCTAGGCTCTATTACTAGGCGCTATGTCAGTACCTCTAGGCTCTATTACTAGGCTCTATTACTAGGCTCTATTACTAGGCGCTATGTCAGTACATCTAGGCTATATTACTAGGCTCTATGTCAGTACCTCTAGGCTCTATTACTAGGCTCTATGTCAGTACCTCTAGGCTACATTACTAAGCTCTATGTCAGTACCTCTAGGCTACATTACTAGGCTCTATGTCAGTACCTCTAGGCTACATTACCAGGCTCTATGTCAGTACCTCTAGGCTCTATTACTAAGCTCTATGTCAGTACCTCTAGGCTCTATGTCAGTACCTCTAGGCTATATTACTAGGCTCTATGTCAGTACCCCTAGGCTCTATTACTAGGCTCTATGTCAGTACCCCTAGGCTCTATTACTAGGCTCTATGTCAGTACCTCTAGGCTCTATTACTAGGCTCTATGTCAGTACCTCTAGGCTCTATGTCAGTACCTCTAGGCTATATTACTAGGCTCTATGTCAGTACCCCTAGGCTCTATTACTAGGCTCTATGTCAGTACCCCTAGGCTCTATGTCAGTACCTCTAGGCTCTATTACTAGGCTCTATGTCAGTACCTCTAGGCTCTATGTCAGTACCTCTAGGCTATATTACTAGGCTCTATGTCAGTACCTCTAGGCTCTATTACTAGGCTCTATGTCAGTACCTCTAGGCTCTATTACTAGGCTCTATGTCAGTACCTCTAGGCTCTATGTCAGTACCTCTAGGCTATATTACTAGGCTCTATGTCAGTACCTCTAGGCTATATTACTAGGCTCTATGTCAGTACCTCTAGGCTACATTACTAAGCTCTATGTCAGTACCTCTAGGCTCTATTACTAGGCTCTATGTCAGTACCTCTAGGCTCTATGTCAGTACCTCTAGGCTATATTACTAGGCTCTATGTCAGTACCCCTAGGCTCTATTACTAGGCTCTATGTCAGTACCTCTAGGCTATATTACTAGGCTCTATGTCAGTACCTCTAGGCTCTATTACTAGGCTCTATGTCAGTACCTCTAGGCTATATTACTAGGCTCTATGTCAGTACCTCTAGGCTATATTACTAGGCTCTATGTCAGTACCTCTAGGCTACATTACTAAGCTCTATGTCAGTACCTCTAGGCTCTATTACTAGGCTCTATGTCAGTACCTCTAGGCTCTATGTCAGTACCTCTAGGCTATATTACTAGGCTCTATGTCAGTACCCCTAGGCTCTATTACTAGGCTCTATGTCAGTACCCCTAGGCTCTATTACTAGGCTCTATGTCAGTACCTCTAGGCTCTATTACTAGGCTCTATGTCAGTACCTCTAGGCTCTATGTCAGTACCTCTAGGCTACATTACTAAGCTCTATGTCAGTACCTCTAGGCTCTATTACTAGGCTCTATGTCAGTACCTCTAGGCTCTATGTCAGTACCTCTAGGCTATATTACTAGGCTCTATGTCAGTACCCCTAGGCTCTATTACTAGGCTCTATGTCAGTACCCCTAGGCTCTATTACTAGGCTCTATGTCAGTACCTCTAGGCTCTATTACTAGGCTCTATGTCAGTACCTCTAGGCTCTATGTCAGTACCTATAGGCTATATTACTAGGCTCTATGTCAGTACCTCTAGGCTCTATGCCAGTACCTCAAGGTTCTATTACTAGGCTCTATGTCAGTACCTCTAGGCTCTATTACTAGGCTCTATGTCAGTACCTCTAGGCTTTATTACTAGGCTCTATGTCAGTACCTCTAGGCTCTATGTCAGTACCTCTAGGCTCTATGTCAGAAGCTCTATTAGCAAACAATCTATACCTCATGTGGGTGTCTCTATTAGCAAACAATCTATACCTCATGTGGGTGTCTCTATTAGCAAACAATCATACTATGTGGTGTCTCTATTAGCAAACATCTATAACTCATGTGGGTGTCTCTATTAGCAAACACTCTATACCTCATGTGGGTGTCTCTATTAGCAAACAATCTAGTACCTCATGTGGGTGTCTCTATTAGCAAACAATCTAGTACCTCATGTGGGTGTCTCTATTAGCAAACATCTATACCACATGTGGGTGTCTCTATTAGCAAACAATCTATACCACATGTGGGTGTCTCTATTAGCAAACAATCTATACCACATGTGGGTGTCTCTATTAGCAAACAATCTATACCCATGTGGGTTTATGCAAACAATCTATACCTCATGTGGTGCTTTAGCAAACAATCTATACCTCATGTGGGTGTCTCTATTAGCAAACAATCTATACCACATGTGGGTGTCTCTATTAGCAAACAATCTTACATGGGTGTCTCATACCAATACCATGTGGGTGTCTCTATTAGCAAACATTCTATACCACATGTGGGTGTCTCTATTAGCAAACATTCTATACCTCATGTGGGTGTCTCTATTAGCAAACAATCTAGACTTCATGTGGGTGTAGCAAACAATCTATACCTCATGGGTGTAGCAACAATCTATACCACATGTGGGTGTCTCTATACCACATGTGGGTGTCTCTATACCACATGTGGGTGTCTGTGGCTTAGTGGTAGTAAGCTCGATCACAACCCACGAGTACCTGGTTCAAACCCCGCGGCGGGTAGTTTAGAAGTAAAGTCGTCTCCGTAGATTTTTACGATCGGTAAAAACAGTCCACACCGTTCAGAAAGCAATAGCAAACTACTGAACGTATAAGTGGTGCCTAGAGAATCAACGAATTGTTTACTGTAGTTTGATGACGGCGTCCTGCAAAGGGCATGCCAGGATTTTCATATTACTTATCTTATCTTGATAAACTTACATCTCTATCTTCTTCTTCTTGTTGTCTCCCTTATCTTATCTTGATAAACTTACATCTCTATCTTCTTCTTCTACTTGTCTCCCTTATCTTATCTTGATAAACTTACATCTCTATCTTCTTCTTCTTGTCTCCCTTATCTTATCTTGATAAACTTACATCTCTATCTTCTTCTTCTACTTGTCTCCCTTATCTTATCTTGATAAACTTACATCTCTATCTTCTTGTTGTCTCCCTTATCTTATCTTGATAAACTTACATCTCTATCTTCTTCTTCTACTTGTCTCTCCTTATCTTATCTTGATAAACTTACATCTCTATCTTCTTCTTCTACTTGTCTCCCTTTATCTTATCTTGATAAACTTACATCTCTATCTTCTTCTTGTTGTCTCCCTTATCTTATCTTGATAAACTTACATCTCTATCTTCTTCTTCTACTTGTCTCCCCTTATCTTATCTTGATAAACTTACATCTCTATCTTCTTCTTGTTGTCTCCCTTATCTTATCTTGATAAACTTACATCTCTATCTTCTTCTTGTTGTCTCCCCCTTTTCTTATCTTGATAAACTTACATCTCTATCTTCTTCTTGTCTCCCTTATCTTATCTTGATAAACTTACATCTCTATCTTCTTCTTCTTCTTGTCTCCCTTTATCTTATCTTGATAAACTTACATCTCTATCTATATCTTCTTCTTGTCTCCCCTTATCTTATCTTGATAAACTTACATCTCTATCTTCTTCTTCTACTTGTCTCCCTTATCTTATCTTGATAAACTTACATCTCTATCTATATCTTCTTCTTGTCTCCCCTTATCTTATCTTGATAAACTTACATCTCTATCTTCTTCTTCTTGTTGTCTCCCTTATCTTATCTTGATAAACTTACATCTCTATCTTCTTCTTCTACTTGTCTCCCCTTATCTTATCTTGATAAACTTACATCTCTATCTTCTTCTTCTACTTGTCTCCCTTATCTTATCTTGATAAACTTACATCTCTATCTTCTTCTTCTACTTGTCTCCCCATATCTTATCTTGATAAACTTACATCTCTATCTTCTTGTTGTCTCCCTTTATCTTATCTTGATAAACTTACATCTCTATCTTCTTCTTCTTGTTGTCTCCCTTATCTTATCTTGATAAACTTACATCTCTATCTTCTTCTTGTTGTCTCCCTTTATCTTATCTTGATAAACTTACATCTCTATCTTCTTCTACTTGTCTCCCCTTATCTTATCTTGATAAACTTACATCTCTATCTTCTTCTTGTTGTCTCCCTTTATCTTATCTTGATAAACTTACATCTCTATCTTCTTCTTGTTGTCTCCCTTATCTTATCTTGATAAACTTACATCTCTATCTTCTTCTTGTCTCCCCTTATCTTATCTTGATAAACTTACATCTCTATCTTCTTCTTCTTCTTGTCTCCCTTTATCTTATCTTGATAAACTTACATCTCTATCTATATCTTCTTCTTGTCTCCCCTTATCTTATCTTGATAAACTTACATCTCTATCTTCTTCTTCTACTTGTCTCCTTATCTTATCTTGATAAACTTACATCTCTATCTATATCTTCTTCTTGTCTCCCTTATCTTATCTTGATAAACTTACATCTCTATCTTCTTCTTCTTGTTGTCTCCCCTTATCTTATCTTGATAAACTTACATCTCT
Organism: Arion vulgaris; assembly: GCA_020796225.1. NCBI lineage: Eukaryota > Metazoa > Mollusca > Gastropoda > Stylommatophora > Arionidae > Arion > Arion vulgaris. Next base: position 2,608,216 of record CM036759.1, read on the forward strand.
ATCTTCTTCTTCTACTTGTCTCCTTATCTTATCTTGATAAACTTACATCTCTATCTTCTTCTTCTACTTGTCTCCCCTTATCTTATCTTGATAAACTTACATCTCTATCTTTTTCTTCTACTTGTCTCCCCATATCTTATCTTGATAAACTTACATCTCTATCTTCTTGTTGTCTCCCTTATCTTATCTTGATAAACTTACATCTCTATCTTCTTCTTCTTGTTGTCTCCCTTTATCTTATCTTGATAAACTTACATCTCTATCTTCTTGTTGTCTCCCTTATCTTATCTTGATAAACTTACATCTCTATCTTCTTCTTCTACTTGTCTCCCTTATCTTATCTTGATAAACTTACATCTCTATCTTCTTCTTGTTGTCTCCCTTTATCTTATCTTGATAAACTTACATCTCTATCTTCTTCTTCTACTTGTCTCCCTTATCTTATCTTGATAAACTTACATCTCTATCTTCTTCTACTTGTCTCCTCTTATCTTATCTTGATAAACTTACATCTCTATCTTCTTCTTCTACTTGTCTCCCCTTATCTTATCTTGATAAACTTACATCTCTATCTTCTTCTTCTACTTGTCTCCCTTATCTTATCTTGATAAACTTACATCTCTATCTTCTTCTTGTTGTCTCCCCTTATCTTATCTTGATAAACTTACATCTCTATCTTCTTCTTCTTGTCTCCCTTATCTTATCTTGATAAACTTACATCTCTATCTTCTTCTTCTACTTGTCTCCCTTATCTTATCTTGATAAACTTACATCTCTATCTTCTTGTTGTCTCCCCTTATCTTATCTTGATAAACTTACATCTCTATCTTCTTCTTCTACTTGTCTCCCCTTATCTTATCTTGATAAACTTACATCTCTATCTTCTTGTTGTCTCCCCTTATCTTATCTTGATAAACTTACATCTCTATCTTCTTCTTCTACTTGTCTCCCTTATCTTATCTTGATAAACTTACATCTCTATCTTCTTCTTCACTTGTCTCCTTTATCTTATCTTGATAAACTTACATCTCTATCTTCTTCTTCTACTTGTCTCCTTTATCTTATCTTGATAAACTTACATCTCTATCTATATATTTTTCATACCCCGTTTAACACATAAGTCTTAACAAGAGATATGCCCGCCTGCCCAGCGTGTTCGTAGCGCGTTGGACGACGGGTAACAAGCTCCATGTGAGTGCGGTTCAATTCCGCGGGCTGGTGGAAAAGCCACAGGTTCTCCAGATTTACGATGTCCAGGCACCGAACCGAAGAGCTGAAAGCTCAAGTGCTTCTGGATCGAAAACGTCCCAAAAACCAGAAATATACCTCGTTGCTGTTCTGTCGCTTTTCTGTTAATTATTGTCCACATCAGGCAGCAGTCTTTTATTATTCTTCTCCATATTTACATTCGACGTCCATACCTTCTTTTTTCCATTCGATGTCCATCAGAGAGCTGTTCACCCCACCTCCACGTGGTGACCCTGGAAACAGACAGAGGATCCTGTCTGGGTAAGCGGGTAGGGATCGAGGGAAAGCTACAGGTAGTGGTAGTATTGCAAGCACGGAAAAGTAATGCAGGTTCAAAACCCTGAACAAAATGGACGCATCTCCTGACTGAAGTCCGATGAAAAGGTGCCCAAAATAGTTGCTGAAATGTAAGAAATAGTTGTTGAAATGTAAGAAATAGTATCGTACGAGCCGTCTGAACGAATGTCAACTCCCGGAGTCTTCTTGAAATGTAAGAAATAGTATCGTACGAGCCGTCTGAACGAATGTCAACTCTCCCGGAGTCTTCTTGAAATGTAAGAAATAGTATCGTACGAGCCGTCTGAACGAATGTCAACTCTCCCGGAGTCTTCTTGAAATGTAAGAAATAGTATCGTACGAGCCGTCTGAACGAATGTCAACTCCCCCGGTGTCTTCTTCTTCTTCTTTGCGTTCGTTCTTTACGACCAATTTGAATCACTCTTTGTGATACGTTTGATCTTTGCCAAGAACGTGTATACGTTGCACATTGGTTTGGTAGGCCCCTAAACGCATAGATTTCTACAAGTTTAGGACATGTGCATCCGATTTAAACCAAACCTCCTTAGTCTCCTCTTGCAACATGCGTGGCAGGTAACAGTGGTTCTATTCTTTACACCCCAAATTTGGGCCCCGGTAACCACTTGGCGTCTCCCTGCAGTAACTGGCCGCACTAAAATTGCCAGCTGTAGAGCAAGAATCCATGAGAACGAGTCTACGGTTGCACCACAATTGCCAGCACTGGCCAAATGCCTCTGAGAATGCTTTAATTGATCGTGTCGACACAAGGGATGATTGCAGTAAACTGTATCGCAGGCAAAGTGTAGATCTATCTATTGGGTAAGTTTGGCCGAGCGCAAATCCTAAAGTAGCGTTCTATGGCCTAACGAAACTGCCCTCCCTGGGACAACCGAGCAAGGTACTGTTGCATTAACAACTAACATCTCTGGAAGAACTGGAGCAGGTGATAGTGGCGGCGCAAAATTTTCAGTTGCATTGACAGCGCCATTTTAAACGACCCTTTAGATTATCTGAGTGCAGCCCCAGTCCAGTGTTTCCCGGGTCAGGACAAATGTCGAATTCAAATTGCCAATTGCAAATACACGTAATCACAAAGTACTGTAGTTTTACAAATGACAAAAACAATGACAAAATACAGCAACGTATCGACCAACAAGGCCTTTATCAAGCAAACGAACAACAGGAGTGACGAATTTTAAAAAACAAATGGACGACCAAATACAAACGTTTCTAATAAAATCTGGGAATAAAAACGAATAACGAAATAAATGTAACACAAAAACACACATAAAAGCTAGAAATAGAACGGAAAAGAAACAATGAAAAATCTAGTAAATATATAACTTGAATACATGCAGCATATGCCCATATAGATTACAAGTCATGGGAAGAGAAAGTACTAAGAAGCATAGGAATGTAATACGTTGAGCCCACGTGGTCGCATGATACCATACAAAGAAATCAACCGATTCTCCAGAGCAAATCGACTGCGATCATCCGAGTAACATGATCGGATGGCTGTGACCTGGATATCGTGAGCTCCTAAATGGCCAGTATCATTGAAATGGGTGGCTACAGAGGTCACAGAGCATTGGCGTATGTCACGCAAGTGTTGGGCAAATCGGTCACTGAGCCTCTTGCCTGTCTTGCCGATATAAGCCTTATTACACCGCTTACAGATAATGGCATAGATAAGATTACGGGACTCGCATGTGAAACCATCGTCAATAAGAAACGTGGCTAAAGGAAAAGATACAGTACGCGTCTGTATCACATAAGCACACGTGTTGCAACGCCGACGGCTACACTGAACAGTGCCAACATGAGTCTGGATATTGGACTTAAGGAGACTGTGTACCAACATATCCTTAAGACTTCTGTCCCGTCTGTAAGCCACCAAAGGATAAGTTGGGGAAGACTGAACGGGTTTCAGGATCTGACTTAAGGATAGACAGATGACGGAATAAAACATTTTCACCAGTGAACTATGGGGTGGAAAGTTAAGATAAGTTTTACTCTGTCAGAGTTAGTAGCCCTATGCTGGCTGGTAAGGACATAGGACTACTATGAGTTCAGAAAATCACTCGCCAGCAGGCCCTTACCGGCCAGCATAATTTTCTTATGTATATTTTCTTTTCTTCTGTATATCTTGTTTATTTTCTTCTGTATATCTTGTTTATTTTCTTCTGTATATCTTGTATGTTTTCTTCTGTATACAGATTTCTTGAGTTGTATTTCTTATCTGTGCGTGTCGTCTGACTTCCCAACTACACAAGTTTTTATATTTACTCTTGATGTTTATGTTTTCATTTCTATCCATCTGGATGTTTATGTTTCATTTTATCCATCTTGATGTTTATGTTCTCTATTTCTATCCATCTTGATGTTTATGTTTCTCTATTTCTATCCATCTTGATGTTTATGTTTCTCTATTTCTATCCATATTTCATTTCTTTCTCTCCTCTTACAATGTGAACAAGAGAGACATTTGTTCATCCCTGGACCTGGTTAAAAAAAGCACGAGCGCGAACAAGTAATCACTTAAGGCTGTAAATTGCGTCAGCAAATCACAGACCAGGCCATGATTATCAGCGAACTCCAAATAAGACCAAAGTGTGAGAGACGAAGTGAAGACAGCAGAGAGCTAATGGTACCATTATGCGCTTGGCGAGTATGTCGAAGGTTCTAAGCCTGTGTGACACGGGACCCAAAGAGACGATAAAATATTGCTACCAAGCTTGAAATAACTGCCATTACTGGCTATAGTACCGATTGTCAGGGCAGTGTAGGACATATGTGACGAGAACCCAAGGAATGTAACGGTCGCATGGCTTGTTCAGTCGCCGCAAAACTGTTCAGGTTAGGATTTTCTTTATGCCCCGACAAGAAACAATCCGTGGGTTTACCGTGGAGTGAACACGGGTCTCCCACATGAGAGCTGCGCTCTACTCCCATCAGCCTGACGCTCGAAGCTGTGAGTAGTTTCATCGCTCTACTCTCATCAGCCTGACGCTTGAAGCTGTAAGTAGTTCATCGCTCTACTCTCATCAGCCTGACGCTTGAAGCTGTAAGTAGTTTCATCGCTCTACTCTCATCAACCTGACGCTTGAAGCTGTAAGTAGTTTCATCGCTCTACTCTCATCAACCTGACGCTTGAAGCTGTAAGTAGTTTCATCGCTCTACTCTCATCAACCTGACGCTCGAAGCTGTAAGTAGTTTCATCGCTCTCTACTCATCAACCTGACGCTCGAAGCTGTAAGTAGTTCATAAACTCCCTCAACTGGAAAGTTTGATGATGTTTTAGTATCTTTGTTGGTGAAATAGACCTGGATGCTTGATAAGCTAGTGAAGGATGAAGTGTTCTGATCGTTAGTAGAATGGACAGAGATGACTGCATGTTGAGTAGAATGGATGAAGATGTACTCTGATCACGTTGATAGAATGGATGAAGATGTCTTTGATACATGTTGAGTAGAATGGATGAGAGATGTACTTTGATCACGTTAGTAGAATGGATGAGAGATGTTTGATACATGTTGAGTAGAATGGAAGAGAGATGTACTTTGATACACGTTGAGTAGAATGGATGAGAGATGTACTTTGATACACGTTTAGTAGAATGATGAGAGATGTACTCTGATACACGTTGAGTAGAATGGATGAGAGATGTCTCTGATCACGTTGAGTAGAATGGATGAGAGATGTACTCTGATACACGTTGAGTAGAATGGATGAGAGATGTACTCTGATCACGTTAGTAGAATGATAAGATGTACTGATCACGTTGAGTAGAATGGATGAGAGATGTACTCTGATACACGTTGAGTAGAATGGATGAGAGATGTACTTTGATACACGTTGAGTAGAATGGATGAGAGATGTACTTGATACACGTTAGTAGAATGGATGAGAGATGTACTCTGATACACGTTGAGTAGAATGGATGAGAGATGTACTGTTGGCCTGACAAAGACAATATTTACCAATACGTTGGGAAGAACTAAGAAATCAAACAGAGCTATCACAGGACTGCCGTAGGGTAACTCTAATCTCAATGATGGTAACTCTTATCTAAATGATGGTAACTCTAATCTCAATGATGGTAACTCTTATCTAAATGATGGTAACTCTAATCTCAATGATGGTAACTATAATCTCAATGATGGTAACTATAATCTCAATGATGGTATCTCAATGATGGTAACTCTAATCTCAATGATGGTAACTCTAATCTCAATGATGGTAACTCTAATCTCAATGATGGTAACTCTAATCTCAATGATGGTAACTCTAATCTCATGATGGTACTCTGATCTAAATGGCATTCAATGTGTAACTCTAATCTCAATGATGGTAACTCTGATCTCAATGATGGTATCTCAATGATGGTAACTCTAATCTCAATGATGGTAACTCTAATCTCAATGATGGTAACTCTAATCTCAATGATGGTAACTCTAATCTCAATGATGGTAACTATAATCTCAATGATGGTAACTCTAATCTCAATGATGGTAAATCTAACTCAGATGGTAACTCAATGATTGTAACTCTAATCTCAATGATGGTAACTCTGATCTCAATGATGGTATCTCAATGATGGTACTCTAATTCAATGATGGTACTCTAATCTCAATGATGGTAACTCTAATCTCAATGATGGTAACTCTAATCTCAATGATGGTAATCTAATCTCATGATGGTAATCTAATCTCAATGATGGTAACTCTAATCTCAATGATGGTAACTATTAGTGGAACTCTAATCTCAATGATGGTACTCTAATCTCATGTATTCAATGATGGTAACTCTAATCTCAATGATGATAACTCTAATCTCAAGTGTATATGTGTACTCTAATCCAATGATGGTAACTCTAATCTCAATGATGGTAACTCTAATCTCAATGAATGTGAATCCTTGAAGATCTCGATATGTACATGTGTCTTATCATATAACAACAAATGTATCATACAACAATATAGTCAATAGTAAAATTTACCATCAATAATGAAGACATTGAGAACGTCACAGATTTGGAATATCTTAGCTCTATAATTACCAACAATGGAGATTGTATGAAAGAAGTTAGAAGAAGGTTAGCCATGGCCTTCCATAGGTTGGCCAGTATGAAGAAACTATGGCACGACACAAGCAAAGATTGTATGAAAGAAGTTAGAAGAAGGTTAACCATGGCTTCCAGGTGGTGGCCAGCATGAAGAAACTATGGCACGACACAAGCAAAGATTGTACGAACGAAGTTAGAAGAAGGTTAACCATGGCCTTCCATAGGTTGGCCAGTATGAAGAAACTATGGCACGACACAAGCAAAGATTGTATGAAAGAAGTTAGAAGAAGGTTAACCATGGCCTTCCAGGTGGTGGCCAGCATGAAGAAACTATGGCACGACACAAGCAAAGATTGTACGAACGAAGTTAGAAGAAGGTTAGCCATGGCCTTCCATAGGTTGGCCAGTATGAAGAAACTATGGCACGACACAAGCAAAGATTGTATGAAAGAAGTTAGAAGAAGGTTAACCATGGCCTTCCAGGTGGTGGCCAGCATGAAGAAACTATGGCACGACACAAGCAAAGATTGTACGAACGAAGTTAGAAGAAGGTTAACCATGGCCTTCCAGATGGTAGCCAGCATGAAGAAACTATGGCACGACACAAGCAAAGATTGTATGAAAGAAGTTAGAAGAAGGTTAGCCATGGCCTTCCAGATGGTGGCCAGCATGAAGAAACTATGGCACGACACAAGCAAAGATTGTACGAAAGAAGTTAGAAGAAGGTTAACCATGGCCTTCCAGATGGTAGCCAGCATGAAGAAACTATGGCACGACACAAGCAAAGATTGTATGAACGAAGTTATAAGAAGGTTAGCCATGGCCTTCCAGGTGGTGGCCAGCATGAAGAAACTATGGCACGACACAAGCAAAGATTGTATGAAAGAAGTTAGAAGAAGGTTAGCCATGGCCTTCCAGATGGTAGCCAGTATGAAGAAACTATGGCACGACACAAGCAAAGAAACAAAAGTAAGATTTCAGAGAACATGTCATATTCCAGTAATTCCCTGTGGCAACGTATGGATGTGAATCGTGGACTATAACACAAACATTAAAATCAAAATTGAAGTTTTTGAAACAAGGTGTTACAGAAAAGATTTTAGAACATCCTGAACAGAGAAGAGAAGAAACAAAAACATCCTACAAGACCTACATATCAAGGAGCATTGGCTCATAAATAACATCATGTCCGGAAGATGAAATATTTTGGCAACATTAAACGCCACAGTGGTCTGGAGAGAAAGGTAATGGAAGGCATGGTTCCTGGAAGACGAGGCAGCGGACGACCAAGGCGAGGATGGCAGCAGGACATCAAAAACAGCATTTGAACATGTCGCTGGAAGAGGCAGGAGAACTTGCAAGAGACAGAGAGCTTTTCAGGCTGGCTGTGATGAATGCGACGTTCTGCAAGGACATGCTACTACTTGAGTCAATAGCAATAACATATAAAAAAATAAATGTGAACACACGGTGGCTCTCTAGTCTCAAAATATGAACACACAGTGGCTCACTAGTTCAAATATGAACACACGGTGGTTCTCTAGTCTCAAAATATGAACACACGGTGGTTGTCTAGTCTCAAAATGTGAACACACGGTGGCTCTCTAGTCTCAAAATGTGAACACACGGTGGTTGTCTAGTCTCAAAATATGAACACACGGTGGTTGTCTAGTCTCAAAATATGAACACACGGTGGTTGTCTAGTCTCAAAATATGAACACAAGGTGGCTCTCTAGTCTCAAAATGTGAACACACGGTGGTTGTCTAGTCTCAAAATATGAACACACGGTGGCTCTCTAGTCTCAAAATATGAACACACGGTGGTTGTCTAGTCTCAAAATATGAACACACGGTGGCTCTCTAGTCTCAAAATGTGAACACACGGTGGCTCTCTAGTCTGAAAATATGAACTCACGGTGGTTCTTTAGTCTCAAAATGTGAACACAAGGTGGTTCTCTAATCTCAAAATGTGAACACAAAGTGGTTCTCTAATCTCAAAATGTGAACACAAAGTGGTTCTCTAATCTCAAAATGGGAACACAAGGTGGTTCTCTAATCTCAAAATGTGAACACAAGGTGGTTCTCTAATCTCAAAATGTGAACACAAGGTGGTTCTCTAATCTCAAAATGTGAACACAAGGTGGTTCTCTAATCTCAAAATGTGAACACAAGGTGGTTCTCTAATCTCAAAATGTGAACACAAGGTGGTTCTCTAATCTCAAAATGGGAACACAAGGTGGTTCTCTAATCTCAAAATGTGAACACAAGGTGGTTCTCTAATCTCAAAATGTGAACACAAGGTGGTTCTCTAATCTCAAAATGTGAACACACGGTGGTTCTCTAGTCTCAAAATCGGTATCAAGCCGAAGAATGGACTTAATTGCACCGGGCTTTACCCTATATGGCTGACTCTCTCTCTCTGCAGAAATGGCTGGCCTCTCCCCCTCCCGTCGAGAATATTGCATAAAGCACGAAATCCGCAGCTCTGGCAACAATCCTAGAGTCTCTGGAAAAAAATGCACCGTGAACAGAACGGTGCGGTCCGGATTCGAACTTTCTACCTTCGTAACGAAGGGAAGGGCGTAACCACTTAGCCACATATACCTTGAAACCACTTAGCTACAGAGGTTTAGTGGTTAGTATACGGGTCTCCTAGAAGGGGTGGTCACGGTTCGCATCTCAGATATGAATATTTATTCTCGCAAACGGCTCTAAGATCAAGCCAACCTCAAATTGGTATGGAAACATTTTCTAGAAGATATATGTTCGGTGGCACGATGTAGATCACGTCACTCATCGTCTACTGCTGCTCAGTCTATAAGACAGACCAAACAACGTAGTCCCTAATATACCACACGGAATGAACACGCGTTCTTGACTTGCTTTTCAATAAATAAATAATAACATTAAAGATATCATCTTTTGATGCCACAGAAACAGGGACACTGAATTACTAGCTAAAACGGCAAAATCTCAGTCTCTAACATGTGCATTTTAATCTCAGTCTCTAACATGTGCATTTTGAACTGAGTAAGACATGGAGTACGAGGAACTCAGAGAAAGAATTAAGCAGATACTAGTGGTCAAAGAGCTAAGGAAGAGACGCTGGCAACGGATGGGACACACATTGAGAATATCGACCGGAAGCATTGCAAGACAGGCACTGTTTTGGAACCTGCAAGGAAAGAGGAGTAGGGAGGGCATAGACATACCTGGAGAAGAGAGCTGAGATTGATATTAAAAGGATAGGTAAAACATGGAAAGAATTGGAATGGATGGCAAGAGAGAGGAAGAGCTAGAAGAAATTTGTTGAAGACCTGTGCTCCGTTGGGAGTTGAAAGGTGAAGAAGAAGTCACGGAGTGCATTCATGGACCTTCAGACGGTCGGAAATATAAGCCCAATACAACATGAGAACCACAATACAACATGAGAACCACAATACAACATGAGAACTACAATACAACATGAGAACCACAATACAACATGAGAACCACAATACAACATGAGAACTACAATACAACATGAGAACCACAATACACCATGAGAACCACAATACAACATGAGAACCACAATACAACATGAGAACCACAATACAACATGAGAACCACAATACAACATGAGAACCACAATACAACATGAGAACCACAATACAACATGAGAACCACAATATGAGAACCACAATACAACACGAGAACCACAATATGAGAACCACAATACAACACGAGAACCACAATACAACACGAGAACCACAATACAGCATGAGAAGCACAATACAGCATGAGAAGCACAATACAACATGAGAACTACAATACAACATGAGAACCACAACATGAGCACCACAATACAGCATGAGAAGCACAATACAACATGAGAACCACAATACAACACGAGAACCACAATACAGCATGAGAAGCACAATACAGCATGAGAACTACAATACAACATGAGAACTACAATACAACATGAGAACCACAATATGAGAACCACAATACAACATGAGAACCACAATATGAGAACCACAATACAACACGAGAACCACAATACAACATGAGCACCACAATACAACATGAGCACCACAATACAACATGAGAACCACAATATGAGAACCACAATACAACATGAGAACCACAATATGAGAACCACAATACAACATGAGAATCACAATACAACATGAGAACCACAATACAACATGAGCACCACAATACAACATGAGCACCACAATACAACATGAGCACCACAATACAACATAAGAACCACAATACAACATGAGAACCACAATAAAACATGAGAACCACAATACAACATGAGAACCACAATACAACATGAGCACCACAATACAACATGAGAACCACAATACAACATGAGAACCACAATACAACATGAGAACCACAACATGAGCACCACAATACAACATAAAAACCACAATACAACATGAGAACTACAATACAACTTGAGAACCAAGATAAATATATACCACAGAATATAAGTGTTACAGAAGAGTCCTCTGTATATCTTGGACAGAAAAGAGAACAAATAGATATATCAAGAAAGAACTCAAAATCAAAGAAAACTGGCTGATGCTACACATAAGAAAGAGAGAATTGAAGTATTTTGGACATATAAAAAGACACGAAGGGCTGGAGAAGACCATCATGGAAGGAGACATACCGGCAAAGAGAAAAAGAGGAAGTCCACGTAGAAGATGGATTCAAGATGTAACTGATGGTTTGAGCATAACGGCTGACCTATTAGAGAGATAGAGGAATTACGTAGGACTGTAAGGGTGGCAAACTTCTGCTCAGGACAATCTGATGATGATGATGATTGACAGAGTGGCTATTTTCGGTGACTACCAATTTCTGTTCCCGACAACTCAAATGATACGAGTAGCCACTCCTAGCTGGGGAGATAAGGCAACTGAATACTGTGTGAAGTGAACATCGTCGTTGATGATCAAATCAAACTTTAGTCAACCTTGACCCTAGACACCAGAACTCTGTCTAAAACATGGACAAACTTAATTACACACACATATTCACACACAGACACCCACAGAGACGCACGCAAAAAACCGCAACCACATACATACACACACGCACAAAACTCACGGACGCACACGCACTCTCACACACGCACACACAATCTTCTTCTTTGCGTTCGTTCTTTACTACCAATCTTAATCACTCTTTGTGATATGTTTGATCTTTGCCAAGAACGTGTATACGTTGCACATTGGTTTGGTAGGCCCCTAAACACATAGACTTCTACACATTTAAGACACATGCATCCGATTTCAGCCTAACCTCCTTAGCCGCCTCTTACGACATGCATGGCAGGTAACAGTGGTTCTATTCTTTACACCCCAAATTTGGACCCCGGTAACCACTCGGGCGATACACATACTCACTCGCACACACAAACTGGCCCACTCACACAGACTAACTCAGACACACTGACACACATACTGACACGACATATAAGTGAGTTAAAAAGGTTTCTGAAACTGACTACAAGTACAAACCTATAGTATACAAGTCCGTCAGCGGCGTAGCTGTAGATTGAATGAATCCTTTTCCGTGAACAGTCACGATCCAACAAAGAATACACAAACTTGGTTCCGCACGTGTTTAATGTAGTCCAGACAATGACATGTCGAGAAAGAGAAGATGTCCCACAAGAACGACACACACTCTCTCACTCTCTCTGAGCTGACTGACTGCTGACCATGGAGTATTGTCACACCGCGTCGTGTGCGCCACGCCGGCACGCTGCGAGTTAAGGCGTGATTCACAACACGACACTTGGAGTATGTCCCATTACCACTATGAAGTCTGCTGGCTTGCGCTTAACCTCTTCAATGTCGCACTTCTGGTTCTTGGCTATTTGGAAATTTCCTTCTGACAAAAATAGTGTTGCTAAACAAACACAAGAAAACAGAAGAAAACAGAAGACACAAGAAAACAGAAGACTCAAGAAAACAGAAGACACAAGAAAACAGAAGACACAAGAAAACAGAAGACACAAAAAAACAGAAGACACAAGAAAACAGAAGACACAAGAAAACAGAAGACACAAGAAACAGAAGACACAAGAAAACAGAAGACACAAGAAAACAGAAGACACAAGAAAACAGAAGACACAAGAAAACAGAAGACACAAGAAAAAAGAAGACACAAGAAAACAGAAGACACAGAAGAAACACAAGAAAACAGAAGACACAAGAAAACAGAAGACACAAGAAACAGAAGACCAAGAAAACAGAAGACACAAGAAAACAGAAGACACAAGAAAACAGAAGACACAAGAAAACAGAAGACACAAGAAAACAGAAGAAAACAGAAGACACTAGAAAACAGAAGACACAAGAAAACAGAAGACACAAGAAAACAGAAGAATCAAGAAAACAAAAGACACAAGAAAACAGAAGAAAACAGAAGACACAAGAAAACAGAAGAAAACAGAAGAAAACAGAAGACACAAGAAAACAGAAGACACAAGAAAACAGAAGACACAAGAAAACAGAAGACACAAGAAAACAGAAGACACAAGCAAACAGAAGACACAAGAAAACAGAAGAAAACAGAAGACACAAGAAAACAGAAGACACAAGAAAACAGAAGACACAAGAAAACAGAAGACACAAGAAAACAGAAGACACAAGAAAACAGAAGACACAAGAAAACAGAAGACACAAGAAAACAGAAGACACAAGAAAACAGAAGACACAAGAAAACAGAAGACACAAGAAAACAGAAGAAAACAGAAGACACAAGAAAACAGAAGACACAAGAAAACAGAAGACACAAGAAAACAGAAGACTCAAGAAAACAGAAGACACAAGAAAACAGAAGAAAACAGAAGACACAAGAAAACAGAAGACACAAGCAAACAGAAGACACAAGAAAACAGAAGACACAAGAAAACAGAAGACACAAGAAAACAGAAGACACAAGAAAACAGAAGACACAAAAAAACAGAAGACACAAGAAAGAAATACAATTTTATTTGATCATTTCTTTCTTGTATGGCCAACAAGGCTTGATATAACCAATAGTAGACTCCTCTTCAATTTAAAGTGCCGTGCCTCAGCTTAGAAGCTTGAATCTTAATTTTAAAATTTATTGTCTGTTTGTGTGTCAGAGTAAAACTTAAGAACGTCAAACTGTGTCATCATAAAATTTAAACAGATTATTTCTGCAGAAATTTGTAGATCAGTACGGTCATTTATACCTTTTTTTTTTACGTGATTTCTTTACCGAATTATGAATTCCTTAAGTTGATTTTAAAATGTATACATTTCATAACGTATTGACTAAGTCGTTACACTAATCCATTGAACCATGCGCAGAATTAACGGTGGAAAACGTAATTGCATCATTGTAAACGTAATTGCATCATTGTAAACGTAATTGCATCATTGTAAACGTAATTGCATTATTGTAAACGTAATTGCATCATTGTAAACGTAATTGCATCATTGTAAACGTAATTGCATTATTGTAAACGTAATTGCATCATTGTAAACGTAATTGCATCATTGTAAACGGGTAATATCAATTTTTCAAATGGTATCAACATTTCTTTGCTTATTAAAACATACAAGAGAAATTTCGTTTTCCTTGTTTTAAACAATTCAGTAAGAAGAAATTTATTTGATATTTTTTTCTATAAAGTATAATGAAATATGAAATTAATAAATGTTCAAAAGTTTGCTACCCAATAGAAACCTGGGGTTACCTCAGAGCATTTACCTACGAACATAGCTACACAAGTAAATCCCATGAGGAGCTGACTTGTCAAGTTAAGACTGTTGTCAAACAAACAAACAAACAAACAAATAAACAAACAAACAAACAAACAGTGAGGCTTGTGAAACAAACAAACAAGCAAACAAATAAACAAACAAATAAACAAACAAATAAACAAACAAATAAACAGTGAGGCTTGTGAAACAAACAAATAAACAAACAAATAAACAAACAAATAAACAAACAAACAAACAGTGAGACTTGTGAAACAAATAAACAAACAAATAAACAGTGAGACTTGTAAACAAACAAAACAAACAAACAGTGAGACTTGTGAAACAAATAAACAAACAAATAAACAGTGAGACTTGTGAAACAAACAATAAATTAATTAAAAGATAAAACAAACGTGTGATTGATGCTGTTTATTATTTTTAGTGTGTGTTGTTGTTTGTATTTTCTGTGTGTGTGTGTGTGTGTGTGTGTGTATTTTGTTTGTTTTTGTGTGTGTGTGTGTGTATTTTGTTTTGTTTTCTGTGTGTGTGTGTGTATATTTGTTTTATTTTTCTGTGTGTGTGTGTATTTTGTTTATTTGTGTTGTGTGAATTTGTTTTGTTGTGTGTGATTTTGTTTTGTTTTCTGAAAATGTGTCATATTGTTGTCTGAAACTTGTTGTCTACATGTTGTTGTTGTGAAATACTGCTTGTCTGACTATTGTTTTAATGTTGTTGACTTGGTTTCTGCTGTCTGACTATTGTTGTTGTGTGAAATACTGCTTGTCTGACTATTGTTGTTGTTGTGAAATACTGCTTGTCTGACTATTGTTGCTGTTGTAATGCTTGTCACTATTGTTGTTGTTGTGAAATACTGCTTGTCTGACTATTGTTGTTGTTGTGAAATACTGCTTGTCTGACTATTGTTGTTGTTGTGAAATACTGCTTGTCTGACTATTGTTGTTGTTGTGAAATACTGCTTGTCTGACTTTTGTTGTTGTTGTGAAATACTGCTTGTCTGACTATTGTTGGTGTTGTGAAATACTGCTTGTCTGACTATTGTTGTTGTTGTGAAATACTGCTTGTCTGACTATTGTTGTTGTTGTGAAATACTGCTTGTCTGACTATTGTTGTTGTGTGAAATACGCTTGTCTGACATTGTTGTTGTTGTGAAATACGCTTGTCTGACTATTGTTGTTGTTGTGAAATACTGCTTGTCTGACTATTGTTGTTGTTGTGAAATACTGCTTGTCTGACTATTGTTTTTGTTGTGAAATACTGCTTGTCTGACTATTGTTGTTGTTGTGAAATACTGCTGTCTGATATTGTTGTTGTTGTGAAATACTGCTTGTCTGACTATTGTTGTTGTTGTGAAATACTGCTTGTCTGACTATTGTTGTGTGTGAAATACTGCTTGTCTGACTATTGTTGTTGTTGTGAAATACTGCTTGTCTGACTATTGTGGTTGTTGTGAAATACTGCTTGTCTGACTATTGTTGTTGTTGTGAAATACTGCTTGTCTGACTATTGTTGTTGTTGTGAAATACTGCTTGTCTGACTATTGTTGTTGTTGTGAAATACTGCTTGTCTGACTATTGTGGTTGTTGTGAAATACTGCTTGTCTGACTATTGTTGTTGTTGTGAAATACTGCTTGTCTGACTATTGTTGTTGTTGTGAAATACTGCTTGTCTGACTATTGTTGTTGTTGTGAAATACTGCTTGTCTGACTATTGTTGTTGTTGTGAAATACTGCTTGTCTGACTTGTTAATTGTTGTCTGTATTGTTTGTGAAATACTGCTTGTCTGACTATTGTTGTTGTTGTGAAATACTGCTTGTCTGACTATTGTTGTTGTTGTGAAATACTGCTTGTCTGACTATTGTTGTTGTTGTGAAATACTGCTTGTCTGACTATTGTTGTTGTTGTGAAATACTGCTTGTCTGACTCATTGTTGTTGTGTGAAATACTGCTTGTCTGACTATTGTTGTTGTTGTGAAATACTGCTTGTCTGACTATTGTTTTTGTTGTGAAATACTGCTTGTCTGACTATTGTTGTTGTTGTGAAATACTGCTTGTCTGACTATTGTTGTTGTTGTGAAATACTGCTTGTCTGACTATTGTTGTTGTTGTGAAATACTGCTTGTCTGACTATTGTTGTTGTTGTGAAATACTGCTTGTCTGACTATTGTTGTTGTTGTGAAATACTGCTTGTCTGACTATTGTTGTTGTTGAAATACTGCTTGTCTGACTATTGTTGTTGTTGTGAAATACTGCTTGTCTGACTATTGTTGTTGTTGTGAAATACTGCTTGTCTGACTATTGTTGTTGTTGTGAAATACTGCTTGTCTGACTATTGTTGTTGTTGTGAAATACTGCTTGTCTGACTATTGTTGTTGTTGTGAAATACTGCTTGTCTGACTATTGTTGTTGTGAAATACTGCTTGTCTGACTATTGTTGTTGTGAAATACTGCTTGTCTGACTATTGTTGTTGTTGTGAAATACTGCTTGTCTGACTATTGTTGTTGTGAAATACTGCTTGTCTGACTATTGTTGTAAACGTCGTATGTGAAATACTGCTTGTCTGACTATTGTTGTTGTTGTAAATACTGCTTGTCTGACTATTGTTGTTGTTGTGAAATACTGCTTGTCTGACTATTGTTGTTGTTTTGAAATACTGCTTGTCTGACTATTGTTGTTGTTGTGAAATACTGCTTGTCTGACTATTGTTGTTGTTGTGAAATACTGCTTGTCTGACTATTGTTGTTGTTGTGAAATACTGCTTGTCTGACTATTGTTGTTGTTGTGAAATACTGCTTGTCTGACTATTGTTGTTGTTGTGAAATACTGCTTGTCTGACTATTGTTGTTGTTGTGAATACTGCTTGTCTGATCTATTGTTGTTGTGTGAAATCACGCTTGTCTGACTATTGTTGTTGTGTGAAATACTGCTTGTCTGACTATTGTTGTTGTTGTGAAATACTGCTTGTCTGACTATTGTTGTTGTTGTGAAATACTGCTTGTCTGACTATTGTTGTTGTTGTGAAATACTGCTTGTCTGACTATTGTTGTTGTTGTGAAATACTGCTTGTGCTATTGTAAATACTGCTTGTCTGACTATTGTTGTTGTTGTGAAATACTGCTTGTCTGACTATTGTTGTTGTTGTTGTGAAATACTGCTTGTCTGACTATTGTTGTTGTTGTGAAATCACTGTTTGTCTGACTATTGTTGTTGTTGTGAAATACTGCTTGTCTGACTATTGTTGTTGTTGTGAAATACTGCTTGTCTGACTATTGTGGTTGTTGTGAAATACTGCTTGTCTGACTATTGTGTTGTGTGAAATACTGCTTGTCTGACTATTGTTGTTGTTGTGAAATACTGCTTGTCTGACTATTGTTGTTGTTGTGAAATACTGCTTGTCTGACTATTGTTGTTGTTGTGAAATACTGCTTGTCTGACTATTGTTGTTGTTGTGAAATACTGCTTGTCTGACTATTGTTGTTGTTGTGAAATACTGCTTGTCTGACTATTGTTGTTGTGTGAAATACGCTTGTCTGACTATTGGTTATGTGAAATACTGCTTGTCTGACTATTGTTGTTGTTGTGAAATACTGCTTGTCTGACTATTGTTGTTGTTGTGAAATACTGCTTGTCTGACTATTGTTGTGTTGTGAAATACGCTTGTCTGACTATTGTTGTTGTTGTGAAATACTGCTTGTCTGACTATTGTTGTTGTTGTGAAATACTGCTTGTCTGACTATTGTTGTTGTTGTGAAATATCTTGCTTGTCTTGTGAATATGTGTTTGTTGTTGTGAAATACTGCTTGTCTGACTATTGTTGTTGTTGTGAAATACTGCTTGTCTGACTATTGTTGTTGTTGTGAAATACTGCTTGTCTGACTATTGTTGTTGTTGTGAAATACTGCTTGTCTGACTATTGTTGTTGTTGTGAAATACTGCTTGTCTGACTATTGTTGTTGTTGTGAAATACTGCTTGTCTGACTATTGTTGTTGTTGTGAAATACTGCTTGTCTGACTATTGTTGTTGTTGTGAAATACTGCTTGTCTGACTATTGCTGTTGTGTGAAATACTGCTTGTCTGACTATTGTTGTTGTTGTGAAATACTGCTTGTCTGACTATTGTTGTTGTTGTGAAATACTGCTTGTCTGACTATTGTTGTTGTTGTGAAATACTGCTTGTCTGACTATTGTTGTTGTTGTGAAATACTGCTTGTCTGACTATTTTGTGAAATATGTTGTTTGTTAGTTGAAATACTGCTTGTCTGACTATTGTTGTTGTTGTGAAATACTGCTTGTCTGACTATTGTTGTTGTTGTGAAATACTGCTTGTCTGACTATTGTTGTTGTTGTGAAATACTGCTTGTCTGACATTGTTGGTGTTGTGAAATACTGCTTGTCTGACTATTGTTGTTGTTGTGAAATACTGCTTGTCTGACTATTGCTGTATTGTGAAATACTGCTTGTCTGACTATTGTTGTTGTTGTGAAATACTGCTTGTCTGACTATTGCTGTTGTGGAAATACTGCTTGTCTGACTATTGTTGTTGTTGTGAAATACTGCTTGTCTGACTATTGTTGTTGTTGTGAAATACTGCTTGTCTGACTATTGTGGTTGTTGTGAAATACTGCTTGTCTGACTATTGTGTTGTGAAAACTTTGTCTGACTATGTTGTTGTGCAGAAATACTGCTTGTCTGACTATTGTTGTTGTTGTGAAATACTGCTTGTCTGACTATTGTTGTTGTTGTGAAATACTGCTTGTCTGACTATTGTTGTTGTTGTGAAATACTGCTTGTCTGACTATTGTTGTTGTTGTTGTGAAATACTGCTTGTCTGACTATTGTTGTTGTTGTGAAATACTGCTTGTCTGACTATTGTTGTTGTTGGAAATACGCTTGTCTGACTATTGTTGTTGTTGTGAAATACTGCTTGTCTGACTATTGTTGTTGTTGTGAAATACTGCTTGTCTGACTATGTTGTATAGTGAAATACGCTTGTCTGACTATTGTTGTGTGTAAATACTGCTTGTCTGACTATTGTTGTTGCTGTGAAATACTGCTTGTCTGACTATGTGTTGTTAAGTTGTGAAATACTGCTTGTCTGACTATTGTTGTTGTTGTGAAATACTGCTTGTCTGACTCTTGTTGTTGTTGTGAAATACTGCTTGTCTGACTATTGTTGTGTGAAATACGCTTGTCTGACTATTGTTGGTTGTGAAATACGCTTGTCTGACTATGTTGTTGTTGGGAAATACTGCTTGTCTGACTATTGTTGTTGTTGTATGAATACTGCTTGTCTGACTAGTGTTGTTGTTGTGAAATACTGCTTGTCTGACTATTGTTGTTGTTGTGAAATACTGCTTGTCTGACTATTGTTGTTGTTGTGAAATACTGCTTGTCTGACTATTGTTGTTGTTGTGAAATACTGCTTGTCTGACTATTGTTGTTGTTGTGAAATACTGCTTGTCTGACTATTGTTGTTGTTGTGAAATACGCTTGTCTGACATTGGTTGTTGTGAAATCTGCTTGTCTGACTATTGTTGTTGTTGTGAAATACTGCTTGTCTGACTATTGTTGTTGTTGTGAAATACTGCTTGTCTGACTATTGTTGTTGTTGTGAAATACTGCTTGTCTGACTATTGTTGTTGTTGTGAAATACTGCTTGTCTGACTATTGTTGTTGTTGTGAAATACTGCTTGTCTGACTAGTGTTGTTGTTGTGAAATACTGCTTGTCTGACTATTGTTGTTGTTGTGAAATACTGCTTGTCTGACTATTGTTGTTGTTGTGAAATACTGCTTGTCTGACTATTGTTGTTGTTGTGAAATACTGCTTGTCTGACTATTGTTGTTGTTGTGAAATACTGCTTGTCTGACTATTGTTGTTGTTGTGAAATACTGCTTGTCTGACTATTGTTGTTGTTGTGAAATACTGCTTGTCTGACTATTGTTGTTGTTGTGAAATACTGCTTGTCTGACTATTGTTGTTGTTGTGAAATACTGCTTGTCTGACTATTGTTTTTGTTGTGAAATACTGCTTGTCTGACTATTGTTGTTGTTGAAATACTGCTTGTCTGACTATTGTTGTTGTTGTGAAATACTGCTTGTCTGACTATTGTTGTTGTGGAAATACGCTTGTCTGACTATTGTTGTTGTTGTGAAATACCTTGTCTGACTATTGTTGTTGTTGTGAAATACTGCTTGTCTGACTATTGTTGTTGTTGTGATATACTGCTTGTCTGACTATTGTTGTTGTTGTGAAATACTGCTTGTCTGACTATTGTTGTTGTTGTGAAATACTGCTTGTCTGACTATTGTTGTTGTTGTGAAATACTTCTTGTCTGACTATTGTTGTTGTTGTGAAATACTGCTTGTCTGACTATTGTTGTTGTTGTGAAATACTTCTTGTCTGACTATTGTTGTTGTTGTGAAATACTGCTTGTCTGACTATTGTTGTACTGTTGTTACCTCTCTAGTCCCATTTCTTCTTGCTGTTCTCATTAACGACATCATTTATCTTCATTATTGTTGGACTGAGAGAAGAGTATGACTGAATGAATTCAAGTGCTAGCTCCCATGCTCGATGTGTCAACTCAGCTGCCCGGGTTTAATCCTTGGTAATGCTTCAAAAAATGTTTCTGTCGGGGGCATACAGAAAACTCCTAACCTGAACACTTTCATGACGACTGTGCTATCCATGCAGCCATTCAACTCCACATGCACTTTCCAGCCTGCTCTTCTCAATTTGGAACGGCCGAGGGTTCTTTTGCGTACTATAATTGAACACGGACAAACTTTTATCCTCGTCTCCGATAGGACTTGGAACTCGATCTCACCTACACTGAGATCAGGATTTCTGGAAAATATCCAGATGGCTTCACGAGAGAGCGAACCTGGTACCTTTGGCACGAGAAACGAGCAGCTAAACTCTACGAGACAGCAGACTGACTTGTTAAGAAATGTGAAGCAGGCAAGCAATCAAATTTACCAGTTACATATGAGTGCTGGCTGAAATGTGTTGCCTTCTCTTAAATAGAAAATGAACGGTAAAAAATATTTTAATGAAATAATAAAAGAAATATACAGACGCTATTGACAGCCGCATTAGCATAGTTGTTAGTCAACTCACTTCTTAGGCTAGTGGTGTGGGTTCAATCCCACTATGGACATGGAATTTGTTCCGACCGTAACGGCTCTAGGTTGACCTAGCCTCATTTGTGTACCATGAAGGGTACCAGCCTCAAATGTGTACCAGGAAGGGTACCAGCCTCAATTGTGTACCAGGAAGGGTACCAACCTCAATTGGGTACCAGGAAGGGTACCAGCCTCAATTGTGTACCAGGAAGTGTACCAGCCTCAATTGGGTACCAGGAAGGGTACCAGCCTCAATTGAGTACCAGGAAGGGTACCAGCCTCAATTGGGTACCAGGAAGGGTACCAGCCTCAATTGTGTACCAGGAAGGGTACCAGCCTCAATTGTGTACCAGGAAGGGTACCAGCCTCAATTGGGTACCAGGAAGGGTACCAGCCTCAATTGTGTACCAGGAAGGGTACCAGCCTCAATTGGGTACCAGGAAGGGTCACAGCCTCAATTGAGTACCAGGAAGGGTACCAGCCTCAATTGGGTACCAGGAAGGATACCAGCCTCAATTGAGTACCAGGAAGGGTACCAGCCTGAATTGGGTACCAGGAAGGGTACCAGCCTCAATTGAGTACCAGGAAGGGTACCAGCCTCAATTGGGTACCAGGAAGGGTACCAGCCTCAATTGGGTACCAGGAAGGGTACCAGCCTCAATTACGTACCAGGAAGGGTACCAGCCTCAATTGAGTACCAGGAAGGGTACCAGCCTCAATTGTGTACCAGGAAGGGTACCAGCCTCAATTGTGTACCAGGAAGGGTACAGCCTCAATTGTGTACCAGGAAGGGTACCAGCCTCAATTGTGTACCAGGAAGGGTACCAGCCTCAATTATGTACCAGGAAGGGAACCAGCCTCAATTGTGTACCAGGAAGGGTACCAGCCTCAATTGGTTACCAGGAAGGGTACCAGCTTCAATTGTGTACCAGGAAGGGTACCAGCCTCAATTGGGTACCAGCCTCAATTGAGTACTAGGAAGGGTACCAGCCTCAATTGTGTACCAGGAAGGGTACCAGCCTCAATTGTGTACCAGGAAGGGTACCAGCCTCAATTGGGTACCAGGAAGGGTACCAGCCTCAATTGAGTACCAGGAAGGGTACCAGCCTCAATTAGGTACCAGGAAGGGCACCAGCCTCAATTGAGTACCAGGAAGGGTACCAGCCTCAATTGAGTACCAGGAAGGGTACCAGCCTCAATTGGGTACCAGGAAGGGTACCAGCCTCAATTGGGTACCAGGAAGGGTACCAGCCTCAATTGTGTACCAGGAAGGGTACACGCCTCAATTGAGTACCAGGAAAGATACCAGTCTCAATTGAGTACCAGGAAGGGTACCAGCCTCAATTGGGTACCAGGAAGGGTACCAGCCTCAATTGAGTACCAGGAAGGGTACCAGCCTTAATTGAGTACACGGAAAAGCACCGAGAAGTCACAGTGACCGGTGAGATGTTGACCACATTACCCATCGTGTGCCGACGGTTGATGAAAAATGAGAGGCCTAACATGACCCATCTCTACAACATCATCAACATGGACCATCTCTACAACATCATCAACATAGACCATCTCTACAACATCATCAACATAGACCATCTCTACAACATCATCAACATGGACCATCTCTACAACATCATCAACATGAAACATCTCTACAACATCATCAACATGAAACATCTCTACAACATCATCAACATGGACCATCTCTACAACATCATCAACATGAACCATCTCTACAACATCATCAACATGGACCATCTCTACAACATCATCAACATAGACCATCTCTACAACATCATCAACGTAGACCATCTCTACAACATCATCAACATAGACCATCTCTACAACATCATCAACATGAACCATCTCTACAACATCATCAACATGAACCATCTCTACAACATCATCAACATAGACCATCTCTACAACATCATCAACATAGACTATCTCTACAACATCATCAACATAGACCATCTCTACAACATCATCAACATAAACCATCTCTACAACATCATCAACATAGACCATCTCTACAACATCATCAACATAGACCATCTCTACAACATCATCCACATGAACCATCTCTACAACATCATCAACATGAACCATCTCTACAACATCATCAACATAGACCATCTCTACAACTTCATCAACATGAACCATCTCTACAACATCATCAACATAGACCACCTCTACAACATCATCAACATTTATCTGTTATCGATACCAGCTCCATGTCAATCTAAAACACTCCAGTAAACATAAGCTAAGCCAACTGATCTCAACATTTGTACCACATGACACACCAAACAGCTAACGTTAGACGAATACGACCTACAACAAGACTCTAGTGTACTCTCTCTCTCTCTCTCTCTCTCTCTTTCTCTCTCTTACCCCTTTCAAATTCGGTTGGGGTATTTGCCCTTAACCAACTTACAGCTATGCTTCGTGTATGTTTTCTACCAGATAGAGTAACCAGTCCCAATCCAAACCCTACCTTAGTCAGCTCGTGCCTTATAAGTCGCAGTGACAATATTCATTGATTCCCTTGTGGGTCTCGACAACACACGAGCACGTCTCTCGTGTCAGTATTATTCATGACTTCCCGTGTTGGTCTCGACAACACACGAGCACATCTCTCGTGTCAGTATTATTCATGACTTCCCGTGTTGGTCTCGACAACACACGAGCACGTCTCTCGTGTCAGTATTATTCATTGCTTCCCGTGTTGGTCTCGACAACACACGAGCACATCTCTCGTGTCAGTATTATTCATTGCTTCCCGTGTTGGTCTCGACAACACACGAGCACGTCTCTCGTGTCAGTATTATTCATTGCTTCCCGTGTTGGTCTCGACAACACACGAGCACGTCTCTCGTGTCAGTATTATTCATGACTTCCCGTGTTGGTCTCGACAACACACGAGCACATCTCTCGTGTCAGTATTATTCATGACTTCCCGTGTTGGTCTCGACAACACACGAGCACATCTCTCGTGTCAGTATTATTCATGACTTCCCTTGTTGGTCTCGACAACACACGAGCACGTCTCTCGTGTCAGTATTATTCATTGCTTCCCGTGTTGGTCTCGACAACACACGAGCACATTTCTCGTGTCAGTATTATTCATGACTTCCCGTGTTGGTCTCGACAACACACGAGCACGTCTCTCGTGTCAGTATTATTCATTGCTTCCCGTGTTGGTCTCGACAACACACGAGCACATTTCTCGTGTCAGTATTAATCATGACTTCCCGTGTTGGTCTCGACAACACACGAGCACGTCTCTCGTGTCAGTATTATTCATGACTTCCCGTGTTGGTCTCGACAACACACGAGCATGTCTCTCGTGTCAGTATTATTCATGACTTCCCTTGTTGGTCTCGACAACACACGAGCACGTCTCTCGTGTCAGTATTATTCATTGCTTCCCGTGTTGGTCTCGACAACACACGAGCACGTCTCTCGTGTCAGTATTATTCATGACTTCCCTTGTTGGTCTCGACAACACACGAGCACATCTCTCGTGTCAGTATTATTCATGACTTCCCTTGTTGGTCTCGACAACACACGAGCACATCTCTCGTGTCAGTATTATTCATGACTTCCCTTGTTGGTCTCGACAACACACGAGCACGTCTCTCGTGTCAGTATTATTCATTGCTTCCCGTGTTGGTCTCGACAACACACGAGCACATTTCTCGTGTCAGTATTAATCATGACTTCCCGTGTTGGTCTCGACAACACACGAGCACGTCTCTCGTGTCAGTATTATTCATGACTTCCCGTGTTGGTCTCGACAACACACGAGCATGTCTCTCGTGTCAGTATTATTCATGACTTCCCTTGTTGGTCTCGACAACACACGAGCACGTCTCTCGTGTCAGTATTATTCATTGCTTCCCGTGTTGGTCTCGACAACACACGAGCACGTCTCTCGTGTCAGTATTATTCATGACTTCCCTTGTTGGTCTCGACAACACACGAGCACATCTCTCGTGTCAGTATTATTCATGACTTCCCTTGTTGGTCTCGACAACACACGAGCACATCTCTCGTGTCAGTATTATTCATGACTTCCCGTGTTGGTCTCGACAACACACGAGCACATCTCTTGTGTCAGTATTATTCATGACTTCCCTTGTTGGTCTCGACAACACACGAGCACGTCTCTCGTGTCAGTATTATTCATTGCTTCCCGTGTTGGTCTCGACAACACACGAGCACGTCTCTCGTGTCAGTATTATTCATGACTTCCCGTGTTGGTCTCGACAACACACGAGCACGTCTCTCGTGTCAGTATTATTCATGACTTCCCTTGTGGGTCTCGACAACACACGAGCACGTCTCTCGTGTCAGTATTATTCATGACTTCCCGTGTTGGTCTCGACAACACACGAGCACGTCTCTCGTGTCAGTATTATTCATTGCTTCCCGTGTTGGTCTCGACAACACACGAGCACATCTCTTGTGTCATATTCTTCATGACTTTTGTTGGTTCGACAACACACGAGCACGTCTCGTGTACAGTATTATTCATGACTTCCGTGTTGGTCTCGACAACACACGAGCACGTCTCTCGTGTCAGTATTATTCATGACTTCCCTTGTGGGTCTCGACAACACACGAGCACGTCTCTCGTGTCAGTATTATTCATGACTTCCCGTGTTGGTCTCGACAACACACGAGCACGTCTCTCGTGTCAGTATTATTGGCAACTTGTTTAACACACCCAAATATAAGATAGCTCAACAGTGTGAGAATCGTGTCTTATACTCGAATCGTGACTATCTAACACCGTTTCTGTGGGAAACTTAGCCTTTCCTCAGCAACAACAAACTCTACGTGACAGTCAATCACCGTGAACATCTATAAACGTGAATTAACAAATGTCACATACTCAACAGAATGCCTACCTCTGCCATCGCTGCAGTTTTAGATGGGGAAATTGGTAGAGGTATCGTCAACAAATAAACATCGATACTACCAAAGAATTCACATAGATTATCTGGCATAAATAAGATGTTGATTTCTCAGTCCAATATTTGATCGACAGTTGTCGTACTAACTGGCACGCATGTTTGAGAAAGTACAGACACATGAGCCTTCTTTACTTATGATGTATCCATTATGGAACAGCCCAGGGCAAATCATGAAGATTATACAACGATCTCTATTGATTGAGATACCATTTCAAACTGGAAGAATGTTTACATTGAAGATAATTCTAGACTACCATAGAAGCGTTATATGTCACCATCATCATCGTCATCAATAATAGTCTGTATCGTGTACAGTACTAGACTACCATAGAAGCGTTATATGTCACTATCATCATCGTCATCAATAATAGTCTGTATCGTATACAGTACGGAGGGAGATTAAATCTATCAACTGACATCTACTCTTGAAGATTTCACTAATTTGAATGTTCATTATTTCCCAAGTCAAATGTCAATTCTCAGTCAATTTATCATTTCTCAGTCAACTTGTCATGTCCAAGTCAATCTATAATTTCCTCCAGTATCCTGTCCCTTTGTTTGCATCTTTCGTGGTTTGTCAATGATTTGCGATTGTCAGAGATGCCAAACTTAACTTTCTGTGCAATCAGTTAATGTTGCTTGTTTTTATTCAACTTTCTCAGCTAGCAAGTTAGCAAGTTAGCAAGTTAGCAAGTTCATTGGGAAATTTGATCATCAATATTGCATGTGAAATACGTTCATATGTGTTCCGATCATATCTTAAACATATCCACCAACATACGATATCTTCTTATTCAAATATCGATCTGTGAGAGACAACATTTATTTATATATCTTCTTGTTCAAATATCGATCTGTGAGAGACAACATTTATTTATTTATCTTCTTGTTCAAATATCGATCTGTGAGAGACAACATTTATTTATCTTCTTGTTCAAATATCGATCTGTGAGAGACAACATTTATTTATCTTCTTATTCAAATATCAATCTGTGAGAGACAACATTTATTTATCTTCTTGTTCAAATATCGATCTGTGAGAGACAACATTTATTTATCTTCTTGTTCAAATATCGATCTGTGAGAGACAACATTTATTTATCTTCTTGTTCAAATATCAATCTGTGAGAGACAACATTTATTTATCTTCTTGTTCAAGTATCGATCTGTGAGAGACAACATTTATTTATCTTCTTGTTCAAATATCGATCTGTGAGAGACAACATTTATTTATTTATCTTCTTGTTCAAATATCGATCTGTGAGAGACAACATTTATTTATTTATCTTCTTGTTCAAATATCAATCTGTGAGAGACAACATTTATTTATCTTCTTGTTCAAATATCGATCTGTGAGAGACAACATTTATTTATTTATCTTCTTGTTCAAATATCAATCTGTGAGAGACAACATTTATTTATCTTCTTGTTCAAATATCGATCTGTGAGAGACAACATTTATTTATTTATCACTGCCAGCCCATAATTCTCGACTTCTGACAAAACAGCTCAAGTGAGATTAATGCGCCTAATAAAAGAATGCGACATCTTTTGTTGGAACTTCTTTCATAATCACGTGACACATTGAGTACACATTTTCTGCCTGGTCTATAATCCGATAGGCTCATCTCTCTCTCTCTCTCTCTCTCTCTCTCTCTCTCATAGCTATTGTCTGTAGCATTCCCTCACAGTTATTGTTTATCTCATTCTCTCCCTGACAATTACTATATCTCTCACACTCTCTCCCTGACAATTACTATATCTCTCACACTCTCTCCTCCAATTACTATATCTCTAATACTCTCTCCCACACATTACTATATCTCTCACACTCTCTCCCTCACAATTACTATATCTCTCACACTCTCTCCCTCACAATTACTATATCTCTCTATCTCTCTCCCACACAATTACTATATCTATCACATTCTCTCCCTCACAATTACTATATTCTCTACATTCTCTCCCTCACAATTACTATATCTCTCACATTCTCTCCCTCACAATTACTATATCTCTCACATTCTCTCCCTCACAATTACGCACTCTCTCTCTCTCTTTTTTCTTTCTACTATCCATCTCTATTAGCTTGTCAACGGCTGGTCAGGGTCAGGGTTCATCGATCTTTATCTGTGGGGCAAAATATGGAAGTCACACACACACAGACACACACATGCACACACACAGAGACACGTACACACACATTCACACACGCACACACACACGCTCACATATTTACACACATACACAACGTTGCTCACACATCTGATGTTGCTCCGATGTATGCAGAATCTTGTGTGCAAGGCTAGAAGCTTATGATAAAGGTAATTATGAAATCTGGAATCAATAATTTGTGAAAACAAAGAAAAGATGGAAGAATGAATCAGAAGATGCTAGGTCACTGGTTGGAGACAAGAAAGTAGCATTACGCTCACCTAATAACTATGCACACATACCTGACAGGTAATTACACCTGAGAAGGTATACCACCTGTAAAGTTGTACTTAGGCCAGTGTACGGACTAAGTAAATGATCATCATCATCCTGTGTCGTGCCGGCTGACGTCGAAGACCGAACTAAGTATATGGTCATCATCATCCTGCGTCGTGCCGGCTGACGTCGACGTACGAACTAAGTAAATGGTCATCATCATCATCCTGTGTCATGCCGGTTGACGACGACAATCACGGACCATCACAAACGCCTGTACTTAATTCTGACTATTAGTTCTGATGTTGATACTCTTCCATGCCATGAAGCAATTCTGCTCTGAATATTTTTTTCTCTTGTCTGTTTTAAGCTTTTTTTTTTGGTCGACTGTCATATGTGGGATTGAAATCTCCATTGTTCATCACAAGCCCGAAAACTGATGACTGCCTCTTTCTTATATTAATAATACGTTTTCTCTGTGCCTTGACATCTTTCAGCCTTGACATGTTTCAACCTTGACCTATTTCAGCCTATACATCTTTCAGCCTTGACATCTTTCAGCTTTGACATCTTTCGGCCTTGACATCTTTCAGCCTTGACATCTTTCAGCCTTGACCTCTTTTAGCCTTGACCTCTTTCAGCCTTGACATATTTCAGCCTTGACCTCTTTCAACCTTGACCTCTTTAGCCTTGACCTCTTTCAGCCTTGACCTCTTTCAGCCTTGACCTCTTTCAGCCTTGACCTCTTTCAGCCTTGACCTCTTTCAGCCTTGACATCTTTCAGCCGTGACATCTTTCAGCCTTGACCTCTTTCAGCCTTGACCTCTGTCAGCCTTGACCTCTGTCAGCCTTGACCTCTGTCAGCAAATCAGCATTAGTCATTTTAGAAGTCTGTAAGAGTCGTAACTTTCTGATGTTTTTTTCTCTAATCCTGTTCTGTGTCTAACTGGGTCAGAATAAGAAAAGATTTCTAGAACGAGCTCTTGTGGGCGTTTCATAAATAGTGTCTCTCGTCACGTCTGTTATCTCTGAGATCCACCTTTTGCGTGGCCGACCTTTTGTTTTATACCCAATCTATCGGAGGAACATTTCACTTTGAGGCACACTGTTTGTTTTATACCCAATCTATCGGAGGAACATTTCACTTTGAGGCACACTGTTTGTTTTATACCCAATCTATCGGAGGAACATTTCACTTTGAGGCACACTGTTTGTTTTATACCCAATCTATCGGAGGAACATTTCACTTTGAGGCACACTGTTTGTTTTATACCCAATCTATCGGAGGAACATTTCACTTTGAGGCACACTGTTTGTTTTATACCCAATCTATCGGAGGAACATTTCACTTTGAGGCACACTGTTTGTTTTATACCCAATCTATCGGAGGAACATTTCACTTTGAGGCACACTGTTTGTTTTATACCCAATCTATCGGAGGAACATTTCACTTTGAGGCACACTGTTTGTTTTATACCCAATCTATCGGAGGAACATTTCACTTTGAGGCACACTGTTTGTTTTATACCCAATCTATCGGAGGAACATTTCACTTTGAGGCACACTGTTTGTTTTATACCCAATCTATCGGAGGAACATTTCACTTTGAGGCACACTGTTTGTTTTATACCCAATCTATCGGAGGAACATTTCACTTTGAGGCACACTGTTTGTTTTATACCCAATCTATCGGAGGAACATTTCACTTTGAGGCACACTGTTTGTTGGTAATCTGCTTACGTGGCCGAACCATTTAATTTGTTGTCTTGATGAAGTCTAGTACTGATGTTGTACCCACTTTTTCCTGATGTCTTCATTTCTAAGCCGGTCTCTTCTTGTTACACCCAGCATTCGTGTAGATACTTTATCTCTGTCGTGACTAGTTTTCTTCTATTATTTGATGTCAGTGTCCATGTTGGATACTGATATCATAATGTGGGCAGAAAGATTGTATTAAACAATTATGAAGTCTCAACATTCTCATATCTTCTTCTTCTTCTTCTTCATTGATCCAGCGGCACTTGAGCTTTTGCCCTTCGGCTCACATTCTCATATAAAATCATAATCTCTGTAGCATTCAAAGATATTGCTGTTTGTTTATTTATTGTCCATCACTGGCATCCATATGTCAGTATTGGTTCTATGTAGCACTGAAGAACTCTCCGTTAGACTTCCATCACTGGCATCCATATGTTAGTATTGGTTCTATGTAGCACTGAAGAACTCTCCGTTAGACTTCCATCACTGGCATCCATATGTTAGTATTGGTTCTATGTAGCACTAAAGAACTCTCCGCTAGACTTCCATCACTGGCATCCATATGTTAGTATTGGTTCTATGTAGCACTGAAGAACTCTCCGTTAGACTTCCATCACTGGCATCCATATGTTAGTATTGGTTCTATGTAGCACTAAAGAACTCTCCGTTAGACTTCCATCACTGGCATCCATATGTTAGTATTGGTTCTATGTAGCACTAAAGAACTCTCCGCTAGACTTCCATCACTGGCATCCATATGTTAGTATTGGTTCTATGTAGCACTAAAGAACTCTCCGTTAGACTTCCATCACTGGCATCCATATGTTAGTATTGGTTCTATGTAGCACTAAAGAACTCTCCGCTAGACTTCCATCACTGGCATCCATATGTTAGTATTGGTTCTATGTAGCACTAAAGAACTCTCCGCTAGACTTCCATCACTGGCATCCATATGTTAGTATTGGTTCTATGTAGCACTGAAGAACTCTCCGCTAGACTTCCATCACCGGCATCCATATGTTAGTATTGGTTCTATGTAGCACTAAAGAACTCTCCGTTAGACTTCAATTGACATTGTGTTGTTGCAAATAATACCTTTGATTTCCTTAAATTTTCTTATATAGCCTGATATATTCTACTCTTTATTTCTGATCTGTATCTACCATCTCATGCAGTCGGTGACTCATAGTTGATTGCTAGCGTCAGAGTCAGCATAAGAACAAAGCAGACTGCAGACGTCAGTGTCAGCATAAGAACAAAGTTTACCAAGACTCCACTCCAACTCCACGTGGTGGCCCAGGAAACAAACAACTACCAAGAAGTCTAGCTAAGTTTGTGGAGATTGAAGACATAGAAACTAACCCGAGACCCAATAAAGGCTATGCTGAAGTCGGATGGGTCGGACCGATAGGTGCAGATACCAAAACTCACGCTAAAAATTGCGACACAACACATTCCGTTCTCCGGACTGCATCCTGTAACAACCAGTGGAAGTATGAGGATGAGGAGGAAGTTGATAGGCTTGTCTTCGGTTTATTCCATTTACTTTGATGGTGCTATAGCTTGCGATTGATGTTAGTTACTCTGATGGTGCATGTTGGATGTAGTTACTTTGATGGTGCATGTTGGTGATGTAGTTACTTTGATGGTGCATGTTGATGATGCAGTTACTTTGATGGTGCATGTTGGTGATGTAGTTACTTTGATGGTGCATGTTGATGATGAAGTTACTTTGATGGTGCATGTTGGTGATGTAGTTACTTTGATGGTGCATGTTGATGATGTAGTTAGTTTGATGGTGCATGTTGGTGATGTAGTTACTTTGATGGTGCATGTTGATGATGCAGTTACTTTGATGGTGCATGTTGGTGATGTAGTTACTTTGATGGTGCATGTTGATGATGCAGTTACTTTGATGGTGCATGTTGGTGATGTAGTTACTTTGATGGTGCATGTTGATGATGCAGTTACTTTGATGGTGCATGTTGGTGATGTAGTTACTTTGATGGTGCATGTTGATGATGTAGTTGACTTGATGGTCATGTTGATGATGTAGTTAGTTTGATGGTGCATGTTGGGGATGTAGTAAATTATGACTTACTTTGATGGTGCATTTTGGTGATGTAGTAAATTATAACTTACTTAACGTATTCCTCTCCGCTCCTCGTGGAGCATAGGGCCTCACCAGTTGTTCGCACTTTCCCTGATATCTGACTGTTTTCTCATGCTCTTCCAGGATAGTCGAGCCACACATTATTCCTCAAGAGCACTTCCTCTTCAGGTCTGTTTAGGACGCTCACTTTTCCGTTTTCCTTTACGAGTTACACACAAGAGCATGTCTAGTAACACTCGCCTGTGTCTTCCGTAGGGTATGCCCGACCCATCACCATTGTCTCCTCTTGACCTGGGTCATCATGGGTTCCTCTCCTGTTCTTATCCACAGGTCTGTGTTTGCAACTCTATCATACCATCTCAGTCTGAGAATACACAGGTCTGTGTTTGTAACTCTATCATACCATCTCAGTCTGAGAATACACAAGTCTGTGTTTGTAACTCTATCATACCATCTCAGTCTGAGAATACACAAGTCTGTGTTTGTAACTCTATCATACCATCTCAGTCTGAGAATACACAGATTTGTGTTTGTAACTCTATCATACCATCTCAGTCTGAGAATACACAAGTCTGTGTTTGTAACTCTATCATACCATCTCAGTCTGAGAATACACAAGTCTGTGTTTGTAACTCTATCATACCATCTCAGTCTGAGAATACACAAGTCTGTGTTTGTAACTCTATCATACCATCTCAGTCTGAGAATACACAAGTCTGTGTTTGTAACTCTATCATACCATCTCAGTCTGAGAATCCGCTGAAGACATTCGTGAAGTAAATTATAAAACACAAGTATACTCTTCTTCTTCTTCATCTACCTCGTTATATTTAGTATCACCACTTATAAACAACTGTTCTGTAATAATTTTGCATCTACCTCGTTATATTTAGTACCACCACTTATAAACAACTGTTCTGTAATAATTTTGCATCTACCTCGTTATATTTAGTACCACCACTTATAAACAACTGTTCTGTAATAATTTTGCATCTACCTCGTTATATTTAGTACCACCACTTATAAACAACTGTTCTGTAATAATTTTGCATCTACCTCGTTATATTTAGTACCACCACTTATAAACAACTGTTCTGTAATAATTTTGCATCTACCTCGTTATATTTAGTACCACCACTTATAAACAACTGTTCTGTAATAATTTTGCATCTACTTCGTTATATTTAGTACCACCACTTATAAACAACTGTTCTGTAATAATTTTGCATCTACCTTGTTATATTTAGTACCACCACTTATAAACAACTGTTCTGTAATAATTTTGGTGATATTCTTCTTCTACAGCGATGTCTGGTTATGTACTTTGTTTACTTACTTACTTACTTAATCCCGTCATGCCTAGTGACACATGGGGCTTCAGAAAGGACTTTCCATGCTCTCCTGTCCCGTGCAACCTTCAGCGCAGAGCCCCACGTCAGAGATGCGGTGTCCAGTTCCTCTTCCATCATGCGCCTCCATGTTGTCCGTGGTCTGCATTTCTTTCTCTTTCCTTCTGGTGTCCAAGTGAGGGCTATCCTTGCAGGCATTTCTTGTCTCATTTTCAT
Organism: Arion vulgaris; assembly: GCA_020796225.1. NCBI lineage: Eukaryota > Metazoa > Mollusca > Gastropoda > Stylommatophora > Arionidae > Arion > Arion vulgaris. Next base: position 2,642,564 of record CM036759.1, read on the forward strand.
AACATGTCCGAGCCATTTCCATCTTCTCTTTTTGAGTATGTCATTCATTGCCTCTTGTCTTGTATCTTGGAGTAGTTGGTTATGGATATTTTTACTGGCCAAAAGATTCGCAAGATTCCGAAGACAAGAGTGGTGGAAAACTGACAGCCTGCTAGTATCTCCTTTGGTCATCCTCCAACACTCCGATCCGTAGAGCAAAACTGGCAAAACAATGCTTTTATAGAGTTTAAGCTTTGTGTTCCTATTGTAGATTTTGGACTTCCATACTGGTTTCATTCTGGCAAAAGCGGTTCTGGCCTTACTTAGACGTGATTTTATATCTTCCTCTGTGCCACCATTTAGTGTCAGTACGCTACCAAGATATGTAAACTGCTCAACCCTTTCCAGTGTTTCATTTTCTAACATTACTGGTTGTTGGATTTCACTGTTTGTCATAATTTTGTTTTTCCTGTGTTTGTTTTGAGGCCTACTGTCTTTACCGAGCTGTGAAGTATTGTACTTTTCTCTTGTATATGTTCATATTTGTGTGACACCAGGCTATATCATCTGCAAAGTCCAGATCCTCAAGCATATCGAAAGGGTCCATCTTATTCCTCTTGGTGCTTGTTGTTTTATGGCATTTTTAGTAGAGATTTATCTATTGCTTCGTGACTTTGTTTACTATAGAACTTAAACTGGACAGTCAACGTCAGCAATGTCTGGTCATGCACTTTGTTTACTATAGAACTTAAACTGGACAGTGAACGTCAGCAATGTCTGGTCATGCACTTTGTTTACTATAGAACTTAAACTGGACAGTCAACTTCAAGTCAGTCCGGTTTCCAGTGGTGATATAAGACATTTATGTCTGCGTACGTCGGGCTATGTTTATAATAAACTCTATAACAGACATATCTCTGCTTTCTAGTCCAGCATATCCAATTTCATCGTGTACTTCTTGTTCGGGTTCGTTCTTTCAATTGTTTCATGATAGTAATCTTGGTAGAAATTCAATTTCATTTTTAAAAACAAATATTTCAAATTTATGTTTTTCAGCTTATTTCACCGACTGTTCTATTCGATTTTTAACTAACAATTATTTTGTTAGAACATAACTTCAGTAGTTAACCTCACACAATTATTTTGTTAGAACATAACTTCAGTAGTTAACCTCACACAATTATTTTGTTAGAACATGACTTCAGTAGTTAACCTCACACAATTATTTTGTTATAACATAACTTCAGTAGTTAACCTCACACAATTATTTTGTTATAACATAACTTCAGTAGTTAACCTCACACAATTATTTTGTTATAACATAACTTCAGTAGTTAACCTCACACAATTATTTTGTTAGAACATGACTTCAGTAGTTAACCTCACACAATTATTTTGTTAGAACATTGTTTTACTCCGTATATCTAAGTCCTGCCACACAGAAATGACACACACCCTTCCTAGAGTTTTACTCCGTATATCTAAGTCCTACCACACAGAAATGACACACACCCTTCCTAGAGTTTTACTCCGTATATCTAGATCCTACCACACAGAAATGGCACACCCTTCCTAGAGTTTTACTCCGTATATCTAAGTCCTACCACACAGAAATGGCACACCCTTCCTAGAGTTGTACTCCGTATATCTAAGTCCTGCCACACAGAAATGACACACACCCTTCCTAGAGTTGTACTCCGTATATCTAGATCCTACCACACAGAAATGACACACATCCTTCCTAGAGTTTTACTCCGTATATCTAAGTACTATCACACAGAAATGACACACCCCCTTCCTAGAGTTGTACTCCGTATATCTAGGTCCTACCACACAGAAATGACACAGAAATGGCACACCCCCTTCCTAGAGTTGTACTCCGTATATCTAGATCCTACCACACAGAAATGACACACATCCTTCCTAGAGTTTTACTCCGTATATCTAGATCCTACCACACAGAAATGACACACCTCCTTCCTAGAGTTTCACTCCTGTATATCTAGGTCCTACCACACCAGAAATGACACACCCCCTTCCTAGAGTTTTACTCCGTATATCTAAGTCCTACCACACAGAAATGGCACACATCCTTCCTAGAGTTTTACTCCGTATATCTAAGTCCTACCACACAGAAATGGCACACATCCTTCCTAGAGTTTTACTCCGTATATCTAATCTATCACACGAAATGGCACACATCCTTCCTAGAGTTTTACCCTATATCTAGATCCTACCACACAGAAATGACACACATCCTTCCTAGAGTTGTACTCATATCAGATCCTACCACAGAAATGACACACATCCTTCCTAGAGTTTACTCGTATATCTAATCCTACCACACGAAATGGCACATCCTTCCTAGGTTTTACTCCGTATATCTAGATCCTACCACACAGAAATGACACACATCCTTCCTAGAGTTGTACTCCGTATATCTAGATCCTACCACACAGAAATGACACACATCCTTCCTAGGTTTTACTCCATATCTAAGTCCTACCACACAGAAATGGCACACATCCTTCCTAGAGTTTTACTCCGTATATCTAAGTCTATCACACAGAAATGGACACATCCTTCCTAGAGTTTTACCGTATATCTAGATCCTACCACACAGAAATGACACACATCCTTCCTAGAGTTGTACTCCGTATATCTAGATCCTACCACACAGAAATGACACACATCCTTCCTAGAGTTTTACTCCGTATATCTAAGTCCTACCACACAGAAATGAACACACCCCTTCCTAGAGTTTTACTCCTATATCTATGTCCTGCCACACAGAAATGGCACACCTCCTTCCTAGAGTTACTCCATATCAGGTCCTACCCACAGAAATGACACCCCTTCCTAGAGTTTTACCCGTTATCTAGATCTACCACACAGAAATGACACACACCTTCCTAGAGTTTTACTCATATCTAAGTCCTACCACACAGAAATGACAGAATGCACACACCTCTTCCTAGAGTTGTACTCCGATATCTAAGTCCTACCACACAGAAATGGCACACACCCTTCCTAGAGTTGTACTCCGTATATCTAAGTCCTACCACACAGAAATGGCACACACCCTTCCTAGAGTTGTACTCCGTATATCTAAGTCCTACCAAACAGAAATGACACAGAAATGGCACACCCCCTTCCTAGAGTTTTACTCCGTATATCTAAGTCCTACACACAGAAAGACACAGAAATGACCACCCCTTCTAGAGTTTTACCTCCATATCTAATACTATACACAGAAATGACACACACCCTTCCTAGAGTTTTATTCCGTATATCTAGATCCTACCAAACAGAAATGACACACATCCTTCCTAGAGTTTACTCCGATATCTAGGTCCTACCTGCACAGAAATGAACACCTCCTTCCTAGAGTTTTACTCCGTATATCTAAGTCCTGCCACACGAAATGGACACCCCTTCCTGAGTTTTACTCGTATATCTAAGTCCTACCACACAGAAATGGCACACCTCCTTCCTAGAGTTTTACTCCGTATATCTAGATCCTACCACACAGAAATGACACACACCCTTCCTAGAGTTTTACTCCGTATATCTAAGTCCTACCACACAGAAATGACACACCCTTCCTAGAGTTTTACTCCGTATATCTAGATCCTACCACACAGAAATGACACACACCCTTCCTAGAGTTTTACTCCGTATATCTAAGTCCTACCACACAGAAATGGCACACCCCCTTCCTAGAGTTTACCCGTATTCTAAGTCCTACCACACAGAAATGACACACCCTTCCTAGAGTTTTACTCCGTATATCTAAGTCCTACCACACAGAAATGACACACACCCTTCCTAGAGTTTACTCCTATATCTAAGTCCTACCACAGAAATGACACACCTCCTTCCTAGAGTTGTACTCGTATATCTAGATCCTACCACACAGAAATGGCACACCCTTCCTAGAGTTGTACTCCGTATATCTAAGTCCTACCACACAGAAATGACACAGAAATGACACACCCCCTTCCTAGAGTTGTCTCCTATATCTAAGTCCTACCACACAGAAATGACACGAAATGACACCTTCCTAAGTGTACCCATATCTAAGTCCTACCACACAGAAATGGCACAACCTTCCAGAGTTTTACTCCTATATCTAAGTCCTACACACAGAAAGGCACACACCCCTTCCTAGAGTTTCTCCGTATATCTAGATCCTACCACACAGAAATGACACACCTCCTTCCTAGAGTTTACTCGTATATCTAGATCCTACCACACAGAAATGACACACACCCTTCCTAGAGTTGTACTGTATTCTAGATCCTACCACACAGAAATGCACACACCCTTCCTAGAGTTTACTCCGTATATCTAGATCCTACCAACCAGAAATTGCACACATCCTTCCTAGAGTTTTACCCGATATCAGATCCTCCACACAGAAATTCAAATCCTTCCTAGGTTTACGATATCTAGATCCTCCAACAGAAATGAACACCCTTCCTAGAGTTGACTCTAATCTAGATCTACTCAACGAAATGACACACACCCTTCCTAGAGTGTACTCCATATCTAGATCCTACCACACAGAAATGCACACCTTCCTAGGTTTTACTCCATATCAGATCCTACCACAGAAATGACACACACCCTTCCTAGAGTTGTACTCCGTATATCTAGATCCTACCACACAGAAATGACACACACCCTTCCTAGAGTTGTACTCGTAATCTAGACCTACCACAAGAAATGACACACCCCTTCCTAGAGTTGTACTCAATCTAGATCCTACCACACAGAAATGACACACACCCTTCCAGATTGTACCCTAATCAGTCCTACACCGAAATGAACAATCCTTCCTAGAGTTTACCCAATCTAAGTCTACCACACAGAAATGACAACCCTTCCTAGAGTTGTACTGAATCAATCCTACCACAGAATGACCAACCCTTCCTAGAGTTGACCATACTATCCTACCCCAGAATGCACATCCTTCTAGAGATTTTACTCCGATACTAAGTCCTACCACACAGAAATGACACCCTTCCTATTGTCTCCGAACTAATCCTACCACACAGAATGAAACCCCTTCCTAGAGTTACTCCGTATATCAGATCCACCCACAAATGACAATCTTCCTAGAGTTTTACTCCGTATATCTAGATCCTACCAAACAGAAATGACACACATCCTTCCTAGAGTTTTACTCCGTATATCTAGATCCTACCACACAGAAATGACACACACCCTTCCTAGAGTTTTACTCCGTATATCTAAGTCCTACCACACAGAAATGCACACCCCTTCCTAGAGTTGTACTCCGTATATCTAGTCCTACCACCGATACACAGAAATGGCACACCCCTTCCTAGAGTTGTACTCCGTATATCTAGATCCTACCACACAGAAATGACACACACCCTTCCTAGAGTTTTACTCCGTATATCTAAGTCCTACCACACAGAAATGACACACCCCCTTCCTAGAGTTTTACTCCGTATATCTAGATCCTACCACACAGAAATGACACACCCTTCCTAGAGTTTTACTCCGTATATCTAAGTCCTACCACACAGAAATGACACACACCCTTCCTAGAGTTGTACTCCGTATATCTAGATCCTACCACACAGAAATGACACACCCTTCCTAGAGTTTTACTCCGTATATCTAAGTCCTACCACACAGAAATGACATCACACCTTCCTAGAGTTGTACTCCGTATATCTAGATCCTACCACACAGAAATGACACACCCTTCCTAGAGTTTTACTCCGTATATCTAAGTCCTACCACACAGAAATGACACACCCCCTTCCTAGAGTTTTACTCCGTATATCTAGATCCTACCACACAGAAATGACACACCCTTCCTAGAGTTTTACTCCGTATATCTAGATCCTACCACACAGAAATGACACACCCCTTCCTAGAGTTTTACTCCGTATATCTAGATCCTACCACACAGAAATGACACACCTCCTTCCTAGAGTTTTACTCCGTATATCTAGATCCTACCACACAGAAATGACACACCCTTCCTAGAGTTTTACTCCGTATATCTAGATCCTACCACACAGAAATGACACACACCCCCTTCCTAGAGTTTTACTCCGTATATCTAGATCCTACCACACAGAAATGACACACCCCCTTCCTAGAGTTTACTCGTATATCTAGTCCTACCACACAGAAATGACACACCTTCCTAGAGTTTTACTCCGTATATCTAGTCCTACCAAACACAACAAGTTTCACAACCCTTCTAGGTTTACGTAATCTAGTCTACCACACAAAATGCATTTCAGAGTTTATCCATATAAGTCCTACCACACGAAATAACACATCCCAGAGTTTACTCCATATCTAGTCCTACCCACAGAGGCACACCCATCCTGAGACTCGATTCGTCCACCACACAGAAATGACACATCCTTCTAGAGTTTACTCGTAAAATCACACAAAAGGCAACATCTCCTAGAGTTTACTCATAATACAATCAACAAAATGACACACATCCTTCAGGTTGTATCGTATCTCTAGTCCTACCACACAGAAGGCACATCCTTACAGAGATTTACTAGTATGTCTGGCCTACCATGAAAGAAATATTAAACTCTAGGTTTTACTCCTATTCTAATGTCCACACACAAAATGACACACTCTTTAAGTTACTATTATCTAAGTCACTTGCACAGAAAGCACACACCCTTCTAGTTCTCAGTAATTAATTACAAGAAATACACACACTTCTAGAGTTTTCTCCAGTATATCTAAGTCCTACCACACAGAAATGCACACACCTCCTTCTAGAGTTTACTCCGTATATCTAAGATCCTCACACAGAAATGCACACACCTTCCTAGAGTTGTACTCCGTATATCTAAGTCCTACCACACAGAAATGACACACACCCTTCCTAGAGTTGTACTCCGTATATCTAAGTCCTACCAACAGAAACAAAATGGCACACCCTTCCTAGATGTTTACTCCGTATATCTAAGTCCTACCACACAGAAAGACACAGAAATGACACCCCTTCTAGAGTTTTACTCCGTATATCTAAGTCATCACACAGAAATGCACACACTCCTTCCTAGTTTTATTCCGTATATCTAGATCCTACCAAACAGAAATGACACACATCCTTCCTAGAGTTTTACTCCGTATATCTAGTCCTACCACAACAGAAATGACACACACTCCTTCCTGAGGTTTTACTCCGTATATCTAAGTCTGCCACACAGAAATGCACACCCCTTCCTAGAGTTTTACTCCGTATATCTAAGTCCTACCACACAGAAATGGCACACCTCCTTCCTAGAGTTTTACTCCGTATATCTAGATCCTACCACACAAAATGCACCCCCTTCTAGAGTTTTACTCCGTATATCTAAGTCCTACCACACAGAAATGACACACCCCCCCTTCCTAGAGTTTTACTCCGTATATCTAGATCCTACCACACAGAAATGACACACCCCCTTCCTAGAGTTTTACTCCGTATATCTAAGTCTACCACACGAAATGACTACCCTTCCTAGAGTTGTCTCCAGATATCTAAGTCCTACCACACAGAATGACACACCCCTTCCTAGAGTTTTACTCCGTATATCTAAGTCCCACCACACAGAAATGACACACACCCTTCCTAGGTTTTACTCCGTATATCTAAGTCCTACCACACAGAAATGCCACCTCCTTCCTGAGTTGTACTCCGTATATCTAGATCTACCACACAGAAATGAGCACACCTTCCTAAGAGTTTTGTACTCCAGATTATAAACTAAGTCCTACCACACAGAATGACACAGAAATGCACACCCTTCACTAGAGTTTACTCCTATATCTAAGTCCTACCACACAGAAATGACAAAAGACACACCTTCCTAGAGTTTTACTCCGTATATCTAAGTCCTACCACACAGAAATGGCACACACCTTCCTAGGTTTTACTCCATATTCTAAGTCCTACCACACAGAAATGCACACACCCTTCTAGGTTTTTCTCCGTATATCTAGATCCTACCACACAGAAATGACACACCCCTTCCTAGAGTTTTACTCCGTATATCTAAGTCCTACCACACAGAAATGACACACCCTTCCTAGAGTTTTACTCCGTATATCTAAGTCCTACCACACAGAAATGACACACCCCCTTCCAAGAGTTTTCCATAAAACACGAACTTCATAGCTCCGGCTACAATCCTAGGGGTCTCCAGATAAAATGCATTCGTGAACAGAACGGAGCTGTTCACATTCAAAGCCCCGAAATTCGGAAAGTAAATCCGTTACCGACATAGCCACGCAGCTTACCCACATAGCCACGCAGCTTACCCACATAGCCAGGCAGCTTACCCACAAAGCCACGGAGAAGCCGCACGCCACAAAGACAATAAATGGAACATGTAGGATTAAATCTATAAGTCTTTAATTAAGGTAAAATGCACAACAAAAAGAAGCATTAACCTCAGTACAACATTAGGAAGAAAAGAAATCAACAACATGAATAGTAAATTAAAAAAAACTGACTACAACGGATACTTGAAAATCGAAGGGATTTTGTCAATGAGTCAACATGCCCTTTAGCAGTAACTACAAACTAACACGTCAAGGCGGCCACATCCAATTAAACACCAAGAATATTGACTGGAAAGATGTCATGCTTCTCCGGCGCGTGCCAATTGAAACTGATGAAAAGTGTATAATAATTAAATCAGGTTTGTAGTACTCATTAGTACCACAGTACACATTAGTACCACAGTACACATTAGTGCTAAAGTGAACATTTATTATACAGTACATATTTGTGCTATAGTACACATTTGTGCCACAGTACACATTTGTGCTACAGTACACATTTGTTGCTACAGTGCACATTAATTATATAGTACACATTTGTGCTACAGTGCACATTAATTATATAGTACACATTTGTTGCTACATGACAATTAAAAGCTGCAGTAAACAATCTGAAAATGCAGAACTCAATTTTGCGCTGAGAATTTAGAAAAAAAGTATATTCACAAAAAACATGAACACACACAAGAAGTAAACAGCATGCAAGCTAGATGTGAGCAAGAAGTAAACAGCATGCAAGCTAGATGTGAGCAAGAAGTAAACAGCATGCAAGCTAGATGTGAGCAAGAAGTAAACAGCAAGCAAGCTAGATGTAAGCAAGAAGTAAACAGCAAGCAAGCTAGATGTGAGCAAGAAGTAAACAGCAAGCAAGCTAGATATGAGCAAGAAGTAAACAGCAAGCAAGCTAGATATGAGCAAGAAGTAAACAGCATGCAAGCTAGATGTGAGCAAGAAGTAAACAGCAAGCAAGCTAGATGTGAGCAAGAAGTAAACAGCAAGCAAGCTAGATGTGAGCAAGAAGTAAACAGCAAGCAAGCTAGATGTGAGCAAGAAGTAAACAGCATGCAAGCTAGATGTGAGCAAGAAGTAAACAGCAAGCAAGCTAGATGTGAGCAAGAAGTAAACAGAGAGAAAGCTAGATGTGAGCAAGAAGTAAACAGCATGCAAGCTAGATGTGAACAAGAAGTAAACAGCAAGCAAGCTAGATGTGAACAAGAAGTAAACAGCAAGCAAGCTAGATGTAAGCAAGAAGTAAACAGCAAGCAAGCTAGATGTGAACAAGAAGTAAACAGCAAGCAAGCTAGATGTGAACAAGAAGTAAACAGCAAGCAAGCTAGATGTAAGCAAGAAGTAAACAGCAAGCAAGCTAGATGTGAACAAGAAGTAAACAGCAAGCAAGCTAGATGTGAAGAAGAAGTAAACAGCAAGCAAGCTAGATGTAAGCAAGAAGTAAACAGCAAGCAAGCTAGATGTGAACAAGAAGTAAACAGCAAGCAAGCTAGATGTGAACAAGAAGTAAACAGCAAGCAAGCTAGATGTGAACAAGAAGTAAACAGCAAGCAAGCTAGATGTAAGCAAGAAGTAAACAGCATGAAAGCTAGATGTGAGCAAGAAGTAAACAGCAAGCAAGCTAGATGTGAAAAAGAAGTAAACAGCATGCAAGCTAGATGTGAGCAAGAAGAAAACAGCATGCAAGCTAGATGTAAGCAAGAAGTAAACAGCATGAAAGCTAGATGTGAACAAGAAGTAAACAGCAAGCAAGCTAGATGTGAACAAGAAGTAAACAGCAAGCAAGCTAGATGTAAGCAAGAAGTAAACAGCATGAAAGCTAGATGTGAACAAGAAGTAAACAGCATGCAAGCTAGATGTGAGCAAGAAGTAAACAGCATGCAAGCTAGATGTGAACAAGAAGTAAACAGCAAGCAAGCTAGATGTGAGCAAGAAGTAAACAGCAAGCAAGCTAGATGTAAGCAAAAGTAAACAAAGCAAGCTAGATGTGAGCAAGAAGTAAACACAGAACAAGCTAGATGTGAGCAAGAAGTAAACAGCAAGCAAGCTAGATGTGAAAAAGAAGTAAACAGCATGCAAGCTAGATGTGAGCAAGAAGTAAACAGCAAGCAAGCTAGATGTGAGCAAGAAGTAAACAGCATGCAAGCTAGATGTGAGCAAGAAGTAAACAGCATGCAAGCTAGATGTGAGCAAGAAGTAAACAGCATGCAAGCTAGATGTGAGCAAGAAGTAAACAGCAAGCAAGCTAGATATGAGCAAGAAGTAAACAGCATGAAAGCTAGATGTGAGCAAGAAGTAAACAGCATGAAAGCTAGATTTGAGCAAGAAGTAAACAGCAAGCAAGCTAGATATGAGCAAGAAGTAAACAGCATGAAAGCTAGATGTGAGCAAGAAGTAAACAGCATGCAAGCTAGATGTGACCAAGAAGTAAACAGCAAGCAAGCTAGATGTGAACAAGAAGTAAACAGCAAGCAAGCTAGATGTAAGCAAGAAGTAAACAGCAAGCAAGCTAGATGTGAGCAAGAAGTAAAAGAGAGAAAGCTAGATTGAGCAAGAAGTAAACAGCAAGCAAGCTAGATGTGAGCAAGAAGTAAACAGCATGAAAGCTAGATGTGAACAAGAAGTAAACAGCATGCAAGCTAGATGTGAACAAGAAGTAAACAGCAAGCAAGCTAGATGTGAACAAGAAGTAAACAGACAAGCAAGCTAGATGTGAACAAGAAGTAAACAGCAAGAAAGCTAGATGTGAGCAAGAAGTAAACAGCAAGCAAGCTAGATGTGAACAAGAAGTAAACAGCAAGCAAGCTAGATGTAAGCAAGAAGTAAACAGCAAGCAAGCTAGATGTGAACAAGAAGTAAACAGCAAGCAAGCTAGATGTGAGCAAGAAGTAAACAGCAAGCAAGCTAGATGTGACCAAGAAGTAAACAGCAAGCAAGCTAGATGTGAACAAGAAGTAAACAGCAAGCAAGCTAGATGTGAACAAGAAGTAAACAGCAAGCAAGCTAGATGTGAGCAAGAAGTAAACAGCAAGCAAGCTAGATGTGAACAAGAAGTAAACAGCAAGCAAGCTAGATGTGAACAAGAAGTAAACAGCAAGCAAGCTAGATGTGAACAAGAAGTAAACAGCAAGCAAGCTAGATGTGAGCAAGAAGTAAACAGCAAGCAAGCTAGATGTGAACAAGAAGTAAACAGCAAGCAAGCTAGATGTGAGCAAGAAGTAAACAGCAAGCAAGCTAGATGTGAACAAGAAGTAAACAGCAAGCAAGCTAGATGTAAGCAAGAAGTAAACAGCAAGCAAGCTAGATGTGAGCAAGAAGTAAACAGAGAGAAAGCTAGATGTGAACAAGAAGTAAACAGCAAGCAAGCTAGATGTGAGCAAGAAGTAAACAGCATGCAAGCTAGATGTGAGCAAGAGTAAACAGAAGAAGCTAGATGTGAACAAAGTAAACAGCAAGCAAGCTAGATGTGAGCAAAAGTAAACAGCAACAAGCTAGATGTGAACAAGAAGTAAACAGCAAGCAAGCTAGATGTGAACAAGAGAAGTAAGACAGCAAGCAAGCTAGATGTGAACAAAAGTAAACAGCAAGCAAGCTAGATGTGAGCAAGAAGTAAACAGCAAGCAAGCTAGATGTGAACAAGAAGTAAACAGCAAGCAAGCTAGATGTGAGCAAGAAGTAAACAGCAAGCAAGCTAGATGTGAACAAGAAGTAAACAGCAAGCAAGCTAGATGTAAGCAAGAAGTAAACAGCAAGCAAGCTAGATGTGAGCAAAAGAGTAAACAGAGAGAAAGCTAGATGTGAACAAGAAGTAAACAGAGAGAAAGCTAGATGTGAGCAAGAAGTAAACAGCATGCAAGCTAGATGTAGCAAGAGTAAACAGCAAGCAAGCTAGATGTGAGAAAGAAGTAAACAGCATGCAAGCTAGATGTGAGCAAGAAGTAAACAGCAAGCAAGCTAGATGTGAACAAGAAGTAAACAGAGAGAAAGCTAGATGTGAACAAGAAGTAAACAGCATGCAAGCTAGATGTGAACAAGAAGTAAACAGCATGCAAGCTAGATGTGAACAAGAAGTAAACAGCAAGCAAGCTAGATGTGAACAAGAAGTAAACAGCAAGCAAGCTAGATGTGAGCAAGAAGTAAACAGCATGCAAGCTAGATGTGAACAAGAAGTAAACAGCAAGCAAGCTAGATGTGAGCAAGAAGTAAACAGAGAGAAAGCTAGATGTGAACAAGAAGTAAACAGAGAGAAAGCTAGATGTGAGCAAGAAGTAAACAGCAAGCAAGCTAGATGTGAGCAAGAAGTAAACAGCAAGCAAGCTAGATGTGAACAAGAAGTAAACAGCAAGCAAGCTAGATGTGAACAAGAAGTAAACAGAGAGAAAGCTAGATGTGAGCAAGAAGTAAACAGAGAGAAAGCTAGATATGAGCAAGAAGTAAACAGCAAGCAAGCTAGATGTGAACAAGAAGTAAACAGCAAGCAAGCTAGATGTGAACAAGAAGTAAACAGAGAGAAAGCTAGATGTGAACAAGAAGTAAACAGCATGAAAGCTAGATGTGAGCAAGAAGTAAACAGCAAGCAAGCTAGATGTGAACAAGAAGTAAACAGCATGCAAGCTAGATGTGAACAAGAAGTAAACAGAGAGAAAGCTAGATGTGAACAAGAAGTAAACAGCATGCAAGCTAGATGTGAACAAGAAGTAAACAGAGAGAAAGCTAGATGTGAACAAGAAGTAAACAGCATGAAAGCTAGATGTGAACAAGAAGTAAACAGCAAGCAAGCTAGATGTAAGCAAGAAGTAAACAGCAAGCAAGCTAGATGTGAACAAGAAGTAAACAGCAAGCAAGCTAGATGTGAGCAAGAAGTAAACAGAGAGAAAGCTAGATGTGAGCAAGAAGTAAACAGAGAGAAAGCTAGATGTGAGCAAGAAGTAAACAGAGAGAAAGCTAGATGTGAGCAAGAAGTAAACAGCAAGCAAGCTAGATGTGAACAAGAAGTAAACAGCAAGCAAGCTAGATGTGAGCAAGAAGTAAACAGAGAGAAAGCTAGATGTGAGCAAGAAGTAAACAGAGAGAAAGCTAGATGTGAGCAAGAAGTAAACAGCAAGCAAGCTAGATGTGAACAAGAAGTAAACAGCAAGCAAGCTAGATGTGAGCAAGAAGTAAACAGAGAGAAAGCTAGATGTGAGCAAGAAGTAAACAGAGAGAAAGCTAGATGTGAGCAAGAAGTAAACAGAGAGAAAGCTAGATGTGAGCAAGAAGTAAACAGAGAGAAAGCTAGATGTGAGCAAGAAGTAAACAGAGAGAAAGCTAGATGTGAACAAGAAGTAAACAGCAAGCAAGCTAGATGTGAGCAAGAAGTAAACAGCATGAAAGCTAGATGTGAGCAAGAAGTAAACAGCAAGCAAGCTAGATGTGAGCAAGAAGTAAACAGCATGCAAGCTAGATATGAGCAAGAAGTAAACAGCAAGCAAGCTAGATGTGAGCAAGAAGTAAACAGCAAGCAAGCTAGATGTGAACAAGAAGTAAACAGCAAGCAAGCTAGATGTGAACAAGAAGTAAACAGCAAGCAAGCTAGATGTGAGCAAGAAGTAAACAGCAAGCAAGCTAGATGTGAGCAAGAAGTAAACAGCATGCAAGCTAGATGTGAACAAGAAGTAAACAGCAAGCAAGCTAGATGTGAGCAAGAAGTAAACAGTATGCAAGCTAGATGTGAGCAAGAAGTAAACAGCATGCAAGCTAGATGTGAACAAGAAGTAAACAGCAAGCAAGCTAGATGTGAGCAAGAAGTAAACAGCATGCAAGCTAGATGTGAACAAGAAGTAAACAGCGAGCAAGCTAGATGTGAGCAAGAAGTAAACAGAGAGAAAGCTAGATGTGAGCAAGAAGTAAACAGCATGCAAGCTAGATGTGAACAAGAAGTAAACAGAGCAAGCTAGATGTGAGCAAGAAGTAAACAGCAAGCAAGCTAGATGTGAGCAAGAAGTAAACAGCAAGCAAGCTAGATGTGAACAAGAAGTAAACAGCATGCAAGCTAGATATGAGCAAGAAGTAAACAGCAAGCAAGCTAGATGTGAGCAAGAAGTAAACAGCAAGCAAGCTAGATGTGAGCAAGAAGTAAACAGCAAGCAAGCTAGATGTGAGCAAGAAGTAAACAGCATGCAAGCTAGATATGAGCAAGAAGTAAACAGCATGCAAGCTAGATGTGAGCAAGAAGTAAACAGCAAGCAAGCTAGATGTGAACAAGAAGTAAACAGCATGCAAGCTAGATGTGAACAAGAAGTAAACAGAGAGAAAGCTAGATGTGAACAAGAAGTAAACAGCATGCAAGCTAGATGTGAACAAGAAGTAAACAGAGAGAAAGCTAGATGTGAACAAGAAGTAAACAGCATGAAAGCTAGATGTGAACAAGAAGTAAACAGCAAGCAAGCTAGATGTAAGCAAGAAGTAAACAGCAAGCAAGCTAGATGTGAACAAGAAGTAAACAGCAAGCAAGCTAGATGTGAGCAAGAAGTAAACAGAGAGAAAGCTAGATGTGAGCAAGAAGTAAACAGAGAGAAAGCTAGATGTGAGCAAGAAGTAAACAGAGAGAAAGCTAGATGTGAGCAAGAAGTAAACAGCAAGCAAGCTAGATGTGAACAAGAAGTAAACAGCAAGCAAGCTAGATGTGAGCAAGAAGTAAACAGAGAGAAAGCTAGATGTGAGCAAGAAGTAAACAGAGAGAAAGCTAGATGTGAGCAAGAAGTAAACAGCAAGCAAGCTAGATGTGAACAAGAAGTAAACAGCAAGCAAGCTAGATGTGAGCAAGAAGTAAACAGAGAAAGCTAGATGTAGCAAGAGTAAACAGAGAAAGCTAGATGTGAGCAAGAAGTAAACAGAGAGAAAGCTAGATGTGAGCAAGAAGTAAACAGAGAGAAAGCTAGATGTGAGCAAGAAGTAAACAGAGAGAAAGCTAGATGTGAACAAGAAGTAAACAGCATGAAAGCTAGATGTGAGCAAGAAGTAAACAGCAAGCAAGCTAGATGTGAGCAAGAAGTAAACAGCATGCAAGCTAGATATGAGCAAGAAGTAAACAGCAAGCAAGCTAGATGTGAGCAAGAAGTAAACAGCAAGCAAGCTAGATGTGAACAAGAAGTAAACAGCAAGCAAGCTAGATGTGAACAAGAAGTAAACAGCAAGCAAGCTAGATGTGAGCAAGAAGTAAACAGCAAGCAAGCTAGATGTGAGCAAGAAGTAAACAGCATGCAAGCTAGATGTGAACAAGAAGTAAACAGCAAGCAAGCTAGATGTGAGCAAGAAGTAAACAGTATGCAAGCTAGATGTGAGCAAGAAGTAAACAGCATGCAAGCTAGATGTGAACAAGAAGTAAACAGCAAGCAAGCTAGATGTGAGCAAGAAGTAAACAGCATGCAAGCTAGATGTGAACAAGAAGTAAACAGCGAGCAAGCTAGATGTGAGCAAGAAGTAAACAGAGAGAAAGCTAGATGTGAGCAAGAAGTAAACAGCATGCAAGCTAGATGTGAACAAAAGTAAACAGCAGCAAGCTAGATGTGAGCAAGAAGTAAACAGCAAGCAAGCTAGATGTGAGCAAGAAGTAAACAGCAAGCAAGCTAGATGTGAACAAGAAGTAAACAGCATGCAAGCTAGATATGAGCAAGAAGTAAACAGCAAGCAAGCTAGATGTGAGCAAGAAGTAAACAGCAAGCAAGCTAGATGTGAGCAAGAAGTAAACAGCAAGCAAGCTAGATGTGAGCAAGAAGTAAACAGCATGCAAGCTAGATATGAGCAAGAAGTAAACAGCATGCAAGCTAGATGTGAGCAAGAAGTAAACAGCATGCAAGCTAGATATGAGCAAGAAGTAAACAGCATGCAAGCTAGATGTGAGCAAGAAGTAAACAGAGAGAAAGCTAGATGTGAGCAAGAAGTAAACAGCAAGCAAGCTAGATGTGAGCAAGAAGTAAACAGCATGCAAGCTAGATATGAGCAAGAAGTAAACAGCAAGCAAGCTAGATGTGAGCAAGAAGTAAACAGCAAGCAAGCTAGATGTGAGCAAGAAGTAAACAGCAAGCAAGCTAGATGTGAGCAAGAAGTAAACAGCATGCAAGCTAGATATGAGCAAGAAGTAAACAGCATGCAAGCTAGATGTGAGCAAGAAGTAAACAGCAAGCAAGCTAGATATGAGCAAGAAGTAAACAGCATGCAAGCTAGATGTGAGCAAGAAGTAAACAGCAAGCAAGCTAGATGTGAACAAGAAGTAAACAGAGAGAAAGCTAGATGTGAGCAAGAAGTAAACAGCAAGCAAGCTAGATGTGAACAAGAAGTAAACAGCAAGCAAGCTAGATGTGAGCAAGAAGTAAACAGCATGCAAGCTAGATGTGAGCAAGAAGTAAACAGCAAGCAAGCTAGATATGAGCAAGAAGTAAACAGAGAGAAAGCTAGATGTGAGCAAGAAGTAAACAGAGAGAAAGCTAGATGTGAGCAAGAATTAACTTTAATTAAGAACATAGCTCTCACTTGCCAGAGCTTAATATACCTCACATACTTGAAGTTATCGCACTTTAGCTCATGTGGCATCTGGGCAGACTAGCGAATGGATTACTCAGATCAAATATGACATGGACACAAAGACGTTGGAAAGTCTAGAAGAAAACTGTGTGTAATGGGGAAATAAAGTCCAGGATTATGAGTTGAGATCCCCAGAGACGACACGGGGACACGGTTGTTGTATTGACGTCACAGATTGTCAGTTACAAGCTTCAGTTAAAGAAGGACATTTAAATATGAGTGTCAGAGATGGATAGATTGTTCAGCTTTAGTAAGATAGAGATCGTCAGAGATGGATAGATTGTTCAGCTTTAGTGAGATAGAGAGCGTCAGAGATGGATAGATTGTTCAGCTTTAGTAAAATAGACATCAAAGACCCAGGTACTCTACTACTTCTGAGAAAGGTAAGACATCAAAGAACCAGATACTACTTCTGAGAAAGGTAAGACATCAAAGAACCAGGTACTGCTTCTGAGAAAGGTAAGACATCAAAGAACCAGGTACTACTTCTGAGAAAGGTAAGACATCAAAGAACCAGGTACTACTTCTGAGAAAGGTAAGACATCAAAGAACCAGGTACTACTTCTGAGAAAGGTAAGACATCAAAGAACTAGGTACTACTTCTGAGAAAGGTAAGACATCAAAGAACCAGGTACTACTTCTGAGAAAGGTAAGACATCAAATAACCAGATACTGCTTCTGAGAAAGGTAAGACATCAAAGAACCAGGTACTACTTCTGAGAAAGGTAAGACATCAAAGAACCAGATACTGCTTCTGAGAAAGGTAAGACATCAAAGAACCAGATACTACTTCTGAGAAAGGTAAGACATCAAAGAACCAGGTACTACTTCTGAGAAAGGTAAGACATCAAAGCACCAGGTACTACTTCTGAGAAAGGTAAGACATCAAAGAACCAGATACTACTTCTGAGAAAGATAAGACATCAAAGAACCAGGTACTACTTCTGAGAAAGGTAAGACATCAAATAACCAGATACTGCTTCTGAGAAAGGTAAGACATCAAAGAACCAGGTACTACTTCTGAGAAAGGTAAGACATCAAAGAACCAGATACTGCTTCTGAGAAAGGTAAGACATCAAAGAACCAGATACTACTTCTGAGAAAGGTAAGACATCAAAGAACCAGATACTACTTCTGAGAAAGGTAAGACATCAAAGCACCAGGTACTACTTCTGAGAAAGGTAAGACATCAAAGAACCAGATACTACTTCTGAGAAAGATAAGACATCAAAGAACCAGGTACTACTTCTGAGAAAGGTAAGACATCAAATAACCAGATACTACTTCTGAGAAAGGTAAGACATCCAGAACCAGATACTACTTCTGAGAAAGGTAAGACATCAAAGAACCAGGTACTACTTCTGAGAAAGGTAAGACATCAAAGAACCAGATACTACTTCTGAGAAAGGTAAGACATCAAAGAACCAGGTACTGCTTCTGAGAAAGGTAAGACATCAAAGAACCAGATACTGCTTCTGAGAAAGGTAAGACATCAAAGAACCATATACTACTTCTGAGAAAGGTAAGACATCAAAGAACCAGATACTACTTCTGAGAAAGGTAAGACATCAAAGAACCAGGTACTACTTCTGAGAAAGGTAAGACATCAAAGAACCAGGTATGCTCAATTAACCAGATATAACTCTTCAGATCTGAGAAAGGTAAGACATCAAAGAACCAGGTACACAATTAACCAGATATAACTCTTCAGATAATGAAAACAAAGTCGGTGACGACTTGAAGGACAAACTTAAGAAAACAACATAACATAATTGTGAAATTCTTAAAATAAGCAGAAAAAACACACAACTTGTAGGAACTAGGTTACAAAATACTTCTGAAGTCGGCGAGGGACAACATGCCTCACGCAAAAATCAGAACTAGGTTAATGACTTCATTGATTAAGTTTTGTGATTTGGTCAAGAATACAATTAGCTCACATTGACAAGAGAAAGATTTGATCAAGAATACAATTAGCTCACATTGACAAGATTTGATCAAGAATACAACTAGCTCACATTGACAAGAGAAAGATTTGATCAAGAATACAATTAGCTCACATTGACAAGAGAAAAATTTGATCAAGAATACAATTAGTTCACATTGACAAGAGAAAAATTTGATCAAGAATACAACTAGCTTACATTGACAAGATTTGATCAAGAATACAACTAGCTTACATTGACAAGAGAAAGATTTGATCAAGAATACAACTAGCTCACATTGACAAGAGAAAGATTTGATCAAGAATACAATTAGTTCACATTGACAAGAGAAAAATTTGATCAAGAATACAATTAGTTCACATTGACAAGAGAAAAATTTGATCAAGAATACAACTAGCTTACATTGACAAGAGAAAGATTTGATCAAGAATACAACTAGCTCACATTGACAAGAGAAAGATTTGATCAAGAATACAATTAGTTCACATTGACAAGAGAAAGATTTGATCAAGAATACAATTAGCTCACATTGACAAGAGAAAGATTTGATCAAGAATACAATTAGCTCACATTGACAAGAGAAAGATTTGATCAAGAATACAATTAGTTCTCATTGACAAGATTTGATCAAGAATACAACTAGCTTACATTGACAAGAGAAAGATTTGATCAAGAATACAATTAGTTCACATTGACAAGAGAAAAATTTGATCAAGAATACAACTAGCTCACATTGACAAGAGAAATATTTGATCAAGAATACAATTAGTTCACATTGACAAGAGAAAGATTTGATCAAGAATACAATTAGTTCACATTGACAAGAGAAAGATTTGATCAAGAATACAACTAGCTCACATTGAGAAGAGAAAGATTTGATCAAGAATACAATTAGTTCACATTGACAAGAGAAAGATTTGATCAAGAATACAATTAGCTCACATTGACAAGAGAAAGATTTGATCAAGAATACAATTAGCTCACATTGACAAGAGAAAGATTTGATCAAGAATACAATTAGTTCACGTTGACAAGAGAAAGATTTGATCAAGAATACAATTAGTTCACGTTGACAAGAGAAAGATTTGATCAAGAATACAATTAGCTCACATTGACAAGAGAAAGATTTGATCAAGAATACAATTAGCTCACATTGACAAGAGAAAGATTTGATCAAGAATACAACTAGCTCACATTGACAAGAGAAAGATTTGATCAAGAATACAACTAGCTTACATTGACAAGAGAAAGATTTGATCAAGAATACAACTAGCTCACATTGACAAGAGAAAGATTTGATCAAGAATACAACTAGCTCACATTGACAAGAGAAAAGAAATAAAAAGAAAATAGTCACAATTTCCGGGAATAATATTCAATACATGACGTCATAAGATAAACTATTTGATCTCCGACACTGATTCCTAGGCAGATCCGTGAAAGATGGTCTGGTTGGATAGAAATATGTAAATTGAAAAAATATTGATCCTTGAAGTAGACAGATAATACATCAACATGAAAATGAAGTCTTTCTCTTAGTGCTCATTACTGAATACAATATGTCACATTTGAACATAGATGATTGAATAAACAATAATAGTCATCTATTTGTCTATGTGAGAATGTACTACAATAACACTGATTGTCCATCACAGATGGTCACTAATTCTCTACTGTCTCATTCACATGATTGCGTCACTACAAATGTCATCTATTTGTCTCATTCACATGATTGCGTCACACAATATGTCATCTATTTGTCTCATTCACATGATTGGTCACTACAATATGTCATCTATTTGTCTATTCACATGATTGGTCACTACAATATGTCATCTATTTGTCTAATTCACATGATTGCGTCACTACAATATGT
>CM036759.1:3955781-4130781 GCA_020796225.1 Arion vulgaris
ATTTGTGAGACAGAGATAATATAGTATTTGTGAGACAGAAATAATATAGTATTTGTGAGACAGAGATAATATAGTATTTGTGAGACAGAGATAATATAGTATTTGTGAGACAGAGATAATATAGTATTTGTGAGACAGAGATAATATAGTATTTGTGAGACAGAGATAATATAGTATTTGTGAGACAGAAATAATATAGTATTTGTGAGACAGAGATAATATAGTATTTGTGAGACAGAGATAATATAGTATTTGTGAGACAGAGATAATATAGTATTTGTGAGACACACAGAGATAATATAGTATTTGTGAGACAGAGATAATATAGTATTTGTGAGACAGAGATAATATAGTATTTGTGAGACACACAGAGATAATATAGTATTTGTGAGACAGAGATAATATAGTATTTGTGAGACACACAGAGATAATATAGTATTTGTGAGTTACACACAGAGATAATATAGCATTTGTAAGACACACACACAGATAATATAGTATTTGTGAGACAGAGATAATATAGTATTTGTAAGACACACACAGAGATAATATAGTATTTGTGAGACACATTAAGATAATATAGTATTTGTGAGACACATTAAGATAATATAGTATTTGTAAGACACACACAGAGATAATATAGTATTTGTAAGACACACACAGAGATAATATAGTATTTGTGAAAACACACAGAGATAATATAGTATTTGTAAGACACACAGAGATAATATAGTATTTGTGAGACACATTAAGATAATATAGTATTTGTAAGACAGAGATAATATAGTATTTGTGAGACAGAGATAATATAGTATTTGTGAGACAGAGATAATATAGTATTTGTGAGACAGAGATAATATAGTATTTGAGAGACAGAGATAATATAGTATTTGTGAGACACACAGAGATAATATAGTATTTGTGAGACAGAGATAATATAGTATTTGTAAGACACACACAGAGATAATATAGTATTTGTAAGACACACACAGAGATAATATAGTATTTGTAAGACACACACAGAGATAATATAGTATTTGTAAGACACACAGAGATAATATAGTATTTGTGAGACACATTAAGATAATATAGTATTTGTAAGACACACAGAGATAATATAGTATTTGTAAGACACACACAGAGATAATATAGTATTTGTAAGACACACACAGAGATAATATAGTATTGTGAGACAGAGATAATATAGTATTTGTGAGACACACAGAGATAATATAGTATTTGTGAGACACACATAGATAATATAGTATTTGTAAGACACACAGAGATAATATAGTATTTGTGAGACACACAGAGATAATATAGCATTTGTGAGACACACACAAAGATAATATAGCATTTGTAAGACACACAGAGATAATATAGTATTTGTGAGACACATTAAGATAATATAGTATTTGAGACACACACAGAGATAATATAGTATTTGTGAGACACACACACAGATAATATAGTATTTGTAAGACACACAGAGATAATATAGTATTTGTGAGACACATTAAGATAATATAGTATTTGTAAGATACACACATAGATAATATAGTATTTGTTAGACACACAGAGATAATATAGTATTTGTGAGATACACACAGAGATAATATAGTATTTGTGAGATACACAGAGATAATATGGTATTTGTGAGACACACAGAGATATAGTATTTGTAAGACACACACAGAGATAATATAGCATTTGTGAGACACACAGAGATAATATAGTATTTGTGAGACACATTAAGATAATATAGTATTTGAGACACACACAGAGATAATATAGTATTTGTGAGACACACAGAGATAATATAGTATTTGTAAGACACACAGAGATAATATAGTATTTGTGAGACACATTAAGATAATATAGTATTTGAGACACACATAGAGATAATATAGTATTTGTGAGACACACAGAGATAATATAGTATTTGTAAGACACATAGAGAGATAACATAGTATTTGTGAGACACACAGAGATATAGTATTTGTAAGACACACACAGAGATAATATAGCATTTGTGAGACACACAGAGATAATATAGTATTTGTGAGACACATTAAGATAATATAGTATTTGAGACACACACAGAGATAATATAGTATTTGTGAGACACACAGAGATAATATAGTATTTGTAAGACACACAGAGATAATATAGTATTTGTGAGACACATTAAGATAATATAGTATTTGAGACACACATAGAGATAATATAGTATTTGTGAGACACACAGAGATAATATAGTATTTGTAAGACACATAGAGAGATAACATAGTATTTGTGAGACACACACAGAGATAATATAGTATTTGAGACACACACAGAGATAATATAGTATTTGTGAGTTACTCACAGAGATAATATAGTATTTGTGAGACACATTAAGATAATATAGTATTTGTAATACACACAGAGATAATATAGTATTTGTGAGACACATTAAGATAATATAGTATTTGTAAGACACACAGAGATAATATAGTATTTGTGAGACACACAGAGATAATATAGTATTTGTGAGTTACTCATAGAGATAATATAGTATTTGTGAGTTACTCACAGAGATAATATAGTATTTGTGAGACACACAGAGATAATATAGTATTTGTGAGACACACAGAGATAATATAGTATTTGTGAGACACACAGAGATAATATAGTATTTGAGACACACACAGAGATAATATAGTATTTGTGAGACACACAGAGATAATATAGTATTTGTGAGACACACAGAGATAATATAGTATTTGTGAGACACACAGAGATAATATAGTATTTGAGACACACACAGAGATAATATAGCATTTGTGAGACACACACATAGATAATATAGCATTTGTGATACACATTAAGATAATATAGTATTTGTAAGACACACACAGAAATAATATAGTATTTGTAAGACACACACAATGCCACTGTTCGTAGCCACGGTGATATAGTGTGTCGTTCACACGGATGACTAATCCCTCAGATTTCGGGTTAATCATGGCACAGAACAAGTGATTACGGTGTTCGTGGCACCGAGAAACTGAAGTTAGTGCACATGGATCGAAAAGTAAAAGACACACAGAGATAATATAGTATTTGTAGAACAAAGAAGATAATATAGTATTTGTAAGACACACACAGAGATAATATAGTATTTGTGAGACACATGAGAAATAATATAGTATTTGTGAGACACATAGAATAATAAATAGTATTTGTGAGACACATGAGAAATAATATGTATTTGTAGACACACACAGAGATAATAATTAAGAATTGGAGACCAATTGATACATTATTTGTTACGATGACAACAGATGTAGACCCATAGTGATTTGTAGTTCTCCAGAGATTCAATATGTATTTTTTTTTTTTTGTTAGCTTTCAACTCAGCAAGTTTATCTCTGAAACTGATTTTGGTAAAATCCGTTTTCCAATTTCTACAATGGCAAGGTGAGTCATTGTAAATTACACCCCTGGCAACCGTGTGCTCAATGTACTCGTAATTAGTATTCCCTCGCCATACAGGCAGATTTTCTCCGACTTCAGAGGTACTCACGTTATCGTCCGAGTAAGACCAGGGGACTCGAACAAATGCCGGACAGTAGGTTCGAACCCGAGCTATGAGCGTCTCACAGCTGCAGGCCGAGCTACTATCAACTACTCTAGGCAGTCCCCCATGCATAGTGATGATTTCTGTGACTTGTGATTAGACAAACTTCTCTCTCTGCCCCTCAAGCTCTACTTGTAGAGTGTATAATTTCAAACTATTTAAATAACTGTATTGATTCAACATCAATTTTAGTGTTCTCATCCAACAGTAGGTTGCCAAGAGACCTAAGAACATCACCCTTATCCATCCTAAACTTCCTAACAATTGATGCTTACAATGCAGGCATGTCCACTCTCTCAATGGCACACCTGCATGACTAGGACAATAGATCCATGTGAGTCTCTGAAGGTTGGAAACCTCCATAGATGACATCCACTTATATAGCAACCTGCCATTCTGGATATTCCAAAGCATCAACTGGAAGTGAGAAACAACAACGGTTCCAGTAAACTAAGTCCCAGAGAGCCACTCGATGGCAACAGTAATGTCCTCAAACTCCATCCTCATACTGGAAGTAGTTGTCTTGTACGCTCATTTTATAAAAGGTGGAAGTTTGAACATATATTCATTAACTGATTCAGTACCAGGTTTTTCACCTCTGGACGGAATTATTTTTACTTCAAAAATATTGCACAAATACTTTAGTTAAATTAAAATATTGTTTCTAAATATGATTTAAAGTTGAACTTATTATATATCAAATTAAAGATAAATGATTGTACTTTCATAAAATATTTATTGTATGCGAAAATATAATGTTGTGTTGACTGTGCATGACAAATATTAGCATGTAATAAAAAATTAATTGAAATTGTGAGAACAAAATCCAACTTACCAAGGGCCTTGAGGAACAATATGGTGAATAAGTCAGTGTAACTGCTCTCTTTATATAAGTAATCCATTTATGAATACACAAAAATTAAGAAAATATTGATGGAATATATGGTTTACTAACTGTTCACAAATTACACACGACCATCTTTGAAGAAATTTCCATTAAAAATTGTCAAATTGAAGATTTCACATACTAAACATTCATGTCTCATAATATATAATCACATACAGTGGAAATTATAGCAATATTTACAGGAATAAAGAACTAAAGTATATGAATAATAGTCCTAACATAGCAACTATATAACTTCTCTCCAAGTAGACTGTGTAGGTTCTGTCTGAATCCTTCTTTTTGTTGCAATCCTACTGGAACCTGACTGGGGCAACGCCCTCTCGCAGCTGGTTGGGAAACACTACTAGTATTATTTAAATTATTAATAATCGACGTATTTAAATCACAAACTTCTGTGTCATCAGAAGCTTCACTATCTTCACTATCAGTATCTACATCTTCATGCAACCAATCTCGCGCTTCTGCAGCTGTAAACGTGCAGAACGAGCTGATAACAAACCATTTCTAGACTCTGAATTGTTAGACATTATTTTTAATCACAGGGTAACTTGAAAACGAAAATTAAACTTGGTTTCACTTCTGATTCTAGTCAAAACCACGATGTTGTGATTTGGTTATCGTTAGTACTTCCTTTCTACTTAGTTTCCGGTTGATATAAAACTACAATCGGAGTGAAAATTAATAAAACTCAAGCAATAGTAGCCGTCTTTTAAACGCGCTTGAGGCCACGAGATAAGAAATATGTGCACTACAGTGTTCCACGGGACTGAATCAGTTAATATATGCATAAAAGTGTTGCATGCAATACAAAAACAATTGTTGAAACAAAAAATCATGATCATAAATTAATAAAGGATAAAAATCATGATAATAAATTATCAAAGGATAAAAATCATGATTATAAACTAATAAAAGAGAGATTAAAAATTAGTAAAACATTTACTGTTATAGCCTTGACTTCAAGCAACCAATCAATTGCTTCCATATAAATGCTAGTAGTAGGAACAGGTGTTAGTTCCTTGGTGGAGAGGCTCAAACTGAATAGAGATCTGTGGTACAACTTTACTACTCAGTGGCCTCTGCTGACTTGTTGGTCTAGGAGATGTTACTATTGAAGAATTGGATGGCACAGAAACATGGTGAAATTTAATATTAGAATATGACATTGGTACAGAGATGTGGAAAGGGAAGATAGAATAGAGAAAAGTAGTACTTAATAAAGATATAGAGAGATTTAGTATTGGATGGAAGATGATATAGAGATTTAGTACTAGATGTAAGATGATATAGAGAGATTTAGTATTGGATGTAAGATGATACAGAAAGATTTAGTACTAGATGTAAGATGATATAGAGAGATTTAGAACTAGATGTACGATGATACAGAAAGATTTAGAACTAGATGTAAGATGATATAAAGAGATTTAGTATTGGATGGAAGATGATATAGAGAGATTTAGTATTGGATGGAAGATGATACAGAGAGATTTAGTACTAGATGTAAGATGATACAGAGAGATTTAGTATTGGATGGAAGATGATACAGAGAGATTTAGTACTAGATGTAAGATGATATAGAGAGATTTAGTATTGGATGTAAGATGATACAGAAAGATTTAGTACTAGATGTAAGATGATATAGAGAGATTTAGTACTAGATGGAAGATGATACAGAGAGGTTTAGTACTAGATGGAAGATGATACAGAGAGATTTAGTATTGGATGTAAGATGATATAGAGAGATTTAGTACTAGATGTAAGATGATATAGAGAGATTTAGTACTAGATGGAAGATGATACAGAGAGATTTAGTACTAGATGGAAGATGATACAGAGAGATTTAGTACTAGATGGAAGATGATACAGAGAGATTTAGTACTAGATGGAAGATGATATAGACAGATTTAGTACTAGATGGAAGATGATATACACAGATTTAGTATTGGAGCTTTTGGAGCAAGTTAAACAAAATCTGAAAAGTCAAAAGATTAAATTTTAAAACAAAACTTCAAGAACAATTCTATAAGATTTGTGGCCAAATACAATAGTAAATGTAAAGATTTAAAAACAATAAAACTATATACCATTGGAGACCATCATGAAAAAACACTACAATGGAGGTGGATTTGGCAAGTATATCATATGCCTGTAGGGCCATTGGCTAGGGCAGCTCTCTGATGGACAGTGGATAGGAAAAAAAAACCTGGACTTCCAAAGGAAACATGGAGTGGAAAGTTTTGTTCTGCACCTGACTTTTCATCCAGCAGAGTTTTGGTTGGCCAGTTGTTTTAGTAAAGGCAAAAGGAGTAGCCTGCTGATGACCCATAGAACACACAAACCAGCCACAGCTTTTAGTAGCCTGCTGATGACCCATGGAATGCACAAGTCAACCACAGCTTTTAGAAGCCTGCTGATGACCCATAGAACACACAAACCAACCACAGCTTTTAGTAGCCTGCTGATGACCCATAGAAACACAAGCCAACCACAGCTTTTAGTATCCTGCTGATGACCCATAGAACACACAAACCAACCCCAGCTTTTAGTAGCCTGCTGATGACCCATAGAATAACAATAACCCCAGCTTTTAGTAGCCTGCTGTTGACCCATAGAACACACAACCAAACCACAGCTTTTAGTATCCTGTTGATGACCCATAGAACAAACAAACCAACCACAGCTTTTAGTATGCTATAGACTGAACACACAAACCAACCCCAGCTTTTAGTAGCCTGCTGATGACCCATAGAATACACAAGCTAACCCCAGCTTTTAGTAGCCTGCTGATGACCCATACAACAAACAAACCAACCCCAGCTTTTAGTAGTATAGACTGGAAAACTAACTGTGAGGTCCAAGACTAACAGGGCTCTGGTTCACCTAGGTGAATCAACTTCCCTAGGTCAGGGTTATTATTTGTTGGTTCTACTTAGAAGGTGAACCCAAATAAAACAACATGCATTAACTGAATATGCTGGCATATGGGTCTGTAGGCTCTAACTGGCACAACAATCTCACATCTAAGATGCAAATCACATACTGACCAAAAAAGAGGTTTAACAAATGGTTGATGTAAAGCAAATGAAGAAGTCAGCTTTCTAACAGATATGAATAAACAGCATGTGTATCATAAATTTCATAATTATGTTCCAATATCTTACATAGAATAAATATGTTCCAATATCTTACATAGAATAAATGTTCAATATCACATAGAAGCTATCACTATGGATCAGCAATGATTCGTGAAACAAGCATCTATTTGTCTAAACTTTGAGAAAAGTAATTTATTGATGGTCAAATAACTCCATGATGATATCTACATTTATGTCTGTCATTAATATCTGAGTTTGGAACTTTATGAACTTGTATCCAAAAATAGATAAAGGTCAACAATTTTGATTCCCATTTACAACAGCCTTACTTTAACTGAGCTTGGAGTAGTGGCAGTTACAACAGCCTTACTTACACTAGTTTGGAGTAGTGGCAGTTACAACAGCCTACTTACACTAGCTTGGAGTAGTGGCAGTTACAACTAGCTACGCTTGGGTAGTGGCAGTTACAACAGCTTACTTACACTAGCTTGGAGTAGTGGCAGTTACAACAGCCTTACTTACACTAGCTTGGAGTAGTGGCAGTTACAACAGCCTACTTACACTAGTGGGTAGTGGCAGTTCAACAGCCTACTTACTGCTTGGAGTAGTGGCAGTTACAACAGCCTTACTTACACTAGGGTGGAGTAGTGGCAGTTACAACATAAATTGGAAGCCAAAAATGAGTATCAAGAAGAAGCTGAACGATGCTGTTTTGGAGCTTATGCCCAGGTTTGAATCACTAGTGAAGACAAACAAGCTCACACTTTCCACTTAAAATCTGACAGGACTAATTCTTCTTCCCATTCACCCCTAAGGAGGCATGGATCTGCAACCAAGGTCTTCCAAGCCCTCCTATCCAAGGCCATCTTTTCCAGATCTCCTCACCCTCTCCACATTTTCTTGCATTTCTTATTCCTCAGGTGGCAAACTATGAATTTCCTTGCATTTCTTATTCCTCAGGTGGCAAACTATGAATTTCCTTGGTTGTGATTTCTGTAGCTATCTAGTATATTTTATGGGGTGGGGTAGCTAGCCCCATACTCAACCTCCTTAGTCCCCTCTTACATCATATGTGGCCAGTAACAGTGGTTGTATCTTTACACCCCTAATTTGGAATCACTCGGGCGTACAAGACCAATTGATGAAAACATATTTCTATTTGATTTACAATTTTATAAAAACAAGCATTTAATTTGTTAAAAAAATTGTAGTATATAATGTCCATCTTCTTGTCTATTCAAAATTGTAGTATATAATGTCCATCTTCTTGTCTATTCAAAATTGTAGTATATAATGTCCATCTTCTTGTCTATACAAAATTGTAGTATATATAGTCCAACTTCTTGTCTATACAAAATTAAATGTACTGACACCTATTTTCACAATTTTGTGGGTTGACCAATTTAAAAAGTATATTATGATGCTCATTTTTAATACTGGAAAGTCATAAGGTTTTATTTCAAATTCAAGACAGTCAAGACCACAAAAAGTCTGAAAACCCCTGTACTACCACATAACATAGGGTATATCAGTCAGTACCAAATAAAATAGAATATATATTTTAAACAGTAGGGACATTAGCTAAGATAACTCTATGATGGACAGTGGATAGGATGAGTAGGCCTAGACATCCAAGCAAAATATAGAGAAGAACTTTAGAACAAGAGATTGTGGTCTGATGTGGGAAACAATTGGTAGAAAGGTGACAGAATGGCGACAATGGAAATCTCTTGTGAAAGCTTTATGTGTCAAACGGGACCTGATGAGGGTCTAGATAGAAATATTTTAACACATAGAGAATTTATCCACTAATGCATGATAGCTACAGGTTTAGTCTAATAGAGAATTTATCCACTAATGCATGATAGCTACAGGTTTAGTCTAATAGAGAATTTATCCACTAATGCATGATAGCTACAGGTTTAGTCTAATAGAGAATTTATCCACTAATGCATGATAGCTACAGGTTTAGTCTAATAGAGAATTTATCCATTAATGCATGATAGCTACAGGTTTAGTCTAATAGAGAATTTATCCACTAATGTATGATAGCTACAGGTTTAGTCTAATAGAGAATTTATCCACTAATGCATGATAGCTACAGGTTTAGTCTAATAGAGAATTTATCCACTAATGCATGATAGCTACAGGTTTAGTCTAATAGAGAATTTATCCACTAATGCATGATAGCTACATGTTTAGTCTAATAGAGAATTTATCCACTAATGCATGATAGCTACAGGTTTAGTCTAATAGAGAATTTATCCACTAATGCATGATAGCTACAGGTTTAGTCTAATAGAGAATTTATCCACTAATGCATGATAGCTACAGGTTTAGTCTAATAACAGGCATACACAAATTAGCTAGTAATTAACACAACTGATTCATTAACACTGGGCATACACATACCATATATTCTTAACCCTTTAGCTGCTAAGGACGTATATATACGTTTTCCCCATTCACTGCTAAAGGCGCATTAACACGTTTGTTATTATCTCTCCTCTGTGGGCTAAAGACGTGTTAACACGTTATACATTGCTACTGTCACTGCTTGAGGTGTACATTTACGTTTGTGACCTAGAAACAAAGAGTAGCTATTTTTAGCTCAGCCTTCGGAAAGTATGTAACAGCGAAAGGGTTAATATGCACATATATGCATTCGTGAAGCATCTGGCTAAATGGATTAATAGCGAAACACTCTCAAACGGAGACCCAGGCTCAATCCCTGGTAAGGCCAATGAGTTTTTTCTGTCTGGGGTATAAAGAAAAATTCCTAACATAAAAAGTTTCGTGGTGACTCCACTAGCCATGCGGTCATTAAATTCTACAGGCTCATGTGGCCCCCTGGTCCTAGACCCCCCCTTAAAAATGGTATTACAGGCAGTCACAACAGTTTAAAACATTTTTATACATTCATAGAGACATCAAAGAAAATTGGAATCAGTTAAAACTACAAACCTTGTGAAGCTGTACCGCGCTTAGATACGTTTGCAGAACCATTTGTTTTGTCTGAGGTTGGAGTCTTTGTTTCAACATGTGCTGAAGAAAGGCCACCTTCATCTGTGGAGCATTTTTCGTTACAACATTTTAAGGTTTCCAAGAGTGAACATATTATAATTAATTTAACATTGCCCTCGATCAATTAACAATTGAAATAATAAGTTTTATAATGATTGAATCTTCAAATATTATCTATCTATATTCTTTCTATGCCAAATACAATCCATCTATTGGTCTGTCTGTCTAACTAATTTGTTATCAAGGTACATTACCATTGTTGAATGATAAATCACTCATTGTAACACTAGAAGACAATATAATCTATACAGATCACACAAGTACATTAAATGACAGAGACATGTCATTTAAATTCAGCAGATTTTATATAAAAACAAGTATCAGATTACAACATTGATCCAGAGTGTCTCACATGATGATAACAAAGATCAGAGTGTCTCACATGATGACAACAAAGATCAGAGTGTCTCACATGATGATAACAAAGATCAGAGTGTCTCACATGAAGATAACAAAGATCAGAGTGTCTCACATGATGATAACAAAGATCAGAGTGTCTCACATGATGATAACAAAGATCAGAGTGTCTCACATGATGATAACAAAGATCAGAGTGTCTGACATGATAATAACAAAGAACAGAGTGTCTCACATGATGATAACAAAGATCAGAGTGTCTGACATGATGATAACAAAGATCAGAGTGTCTGACATGATGATAACAAAGAAGTGGTTATTTTTTCAGTATCACGAAAGAAGAGAAGTGTTGTAAAATATTATGACAACAGGCAAGATTAATAACAAAAGAGACTCAGGATGACAAAGAGAAAAGATTCTGGCATGGCCATTGAGTCATTCATATCTGTCAATTCCTCCCTGTCAATAATGGCTGACACATTCCGTTTCTGAGAACATATTTTTGTTTTTTAGTTTGTTCTCTAGACAGTTGCAGTCCCCTTCTGATGAGATATGTCTTCCTGGGTTTGTCTGGAGTCGTCCTATTGGTTATTGGTTACTAAACTGACGTCATTGCACTCCGGCAGACCCATAGGTGCTCAGTCTCCCCAACAGATATCGAAGAGTATGCATACTGATGGTTCCTGTGGCTCGCTAATTAAACACACCTCTCACTCTGCCTCTCAGGCATCAGTTCGACTTGAACAACGGGTAACTCCAAACTGCTTAAATCGCTTGATCGATTCAACATCGATTTTAGTGTCCTCATCCAACAGAGAGTCTCGAAGAGACCGAAGAATATCCCCTTATCCATCTTCAACTCCCATATTCTATAGGAAAGTAACATAGAAGTAGAAGACAAGACGAAAGGATGTTTTCCTAAAGGGACTGTTATTTGTCCCAATCTGGGGGAGGGTTCGTTGTAGCCAGAGTATTTACCACTTGCCAGTGAGTTCTGCACTGTCACCTTATGAAGCCCCATTCGGCTCCCCACCCTTTGGTCTGGCCTTTCATCTTCAGTCTGTTTGGCTTGGTTAGACCTGTCAGGAGTTAGACTCCCGCCGACATAGCCTGAAGGATCATCAAGACATGCAAACTCTCCAATCGTGATAAGGTAGGCTCATGTGGAGGGAAGAGATTCTGAATAGTTAGTATTTCTGCAAGAAGAAGACGAGAAGTAGAACTGATTGAAAGCTATTGAGACAGGGTATTAAGCCATCCATATTTACCAACTGGCAGGGTACAAGGAGGCTTGACATATGAAAGTGCACACAGAAGTTTGACATACAAAAGTACGCACATAAGGTTGACATATGAAAGTGCACACAGAAGTTTGACATACAAAAGTACGCACATAAGGTTGACATATGAAAGTGCACACAAAGTTTGACATACAAAGTACGCACACAGAAGTTTGACATCTGAAAGGTACAGAAGTTTGAAAATCTAAAGTGTACAAAGTTTGAACTAAAAGTGCTATATAAAGTTTGACATCTGAAAGTGCAACAGAATTTGACATACAAAAGTGAACCAGAAGGTGACATATGAAAATGCACACAGATGTTTGACATACAAAAGTACGTACACAGAAGTTTGACATCTGAAAGTGTGCACAGAAGGTTGACACATGAAAGTGTGCACAGAAGTTTGGCATCTGAAAGTGTGCACAGAAGGTTGACATATGGAAGTGTGCACAGAAGTTTGACATTTGAAAGTGTACACACAAAAGTTTGACTTATAAAATAAATATTATGCAACAATAACCAATAGTTTAAATAACAACATTTAACTAGGTAATGTTGTATATAAATATTATGCAACAATATAAAAGAAACATAAGAGCAAATAACAATGAATATTGTAATAGTAAAAATGAAACCTTGATGTTGGGATTTTCCTGATGTTTTATCCGACTCTGTCTTTATCTCATTTTGTTCATCTTTAGCAGCTTGAGCTAAAATGATTGCTTTAGCTATATTTAATTTGTTGGCTTCTGTGTAAGCCATCTCAGCCCGATCTCATTTGATACAGCATCATAGAACAGACCTGGAGAAACAAATTCATGAAGATCACATTTTATTTTGAGATATTTATTTTTTAATGATAATTAATAACAATTTTT
This sequence comes from Arion vulgaris, assembly GCA_020796225.1. Classification (NCBI taxonomy): domain Eukaryota; kingdom Metazoa; phylum Mollusca; class Gastropoda; order Stylommatophora; family Arionidae; genus Arion; species Arion vulgaris. The sequence goes on from CM036759.1 coordinate 3,969,008, forward strand.
ATTTATCTCTAAAGCTTACAGCCCTGTTAGTTATGAATATCTTACTGCTGTTACTGTCATGTCCTGGTCAAATCCTCATAGTCATCAGATATTCTAAACCATGGGTTCCCAAAATGGTGGTACCGCCCCTAGTGGGCGCTGAAGCCTTCGGGGAAATAGTGGTTCAGACATTTGGGGGTAGTTTTTTTTCGTAATTTTACAATTGAATAACCATTAAAAAATTGAAATTCTGCATTTTAATTCATCTTACAAGCGTCACGATGGCCTGGAAAGAACAATACTAGAGGGCAGGGTCCCAGGACGCAGAGGCAGACAATTAAGAAGATGGCTACAAGATATTAAAGAAACCATGAACATGACCATCGATGAAGTGGGTGAACTGGCAAGAGACAGAGTGAATTTCAGATGTGTTGCAAAGAGAGCAACGTCCTATAAAGGATACGCACCTTGATGATGAATTCATCTTATGCCCCTAGAACCATTTTTTCATCCATTTTCTATTTCATGTATATAATCATTTAAAAATTGACCATGTATGACAGAAATATGTATCAATTTACTATGTCAAAGTGAAAATAGAGCATGTATATATATGTGTGTTGGGGGCGGGCGTTGGCAAACTGTTATAATGGGGAGGGGCATTACAAAGTTTATGTTGTGCAAAGTGGACAATAGGCCGAAAAAGTTTGGGAATCTATGCTCTAAATGAAGCTATACCACATATTTTTGTTGAACTAGTTTGGAGCATGTGTTTAAATCATTTTTCTTTATGTTTACATGAACAAAGCTTTGACCAACAATTCATTTCTCATTTCTCAAAAGTTATTTAGTAAAACTTTGATATAGACAATCTGGAATTCCAGTCTAAAATGAGTTTTTAACCATCTTACAAATTTGGAAAATTATTATTTTTAAGAAATATTATAGAACAAAACAAACTTGCTTAGTACAAGAAATGATTGTTGCATAATCTCAAACCAAATAGATGATATAGTTGACGACTGAAATATTTATTCTTAATGACAACCGCTATCTCGACATTCCACAAATGTCTCTTAAATATAATTGTTAAAAGATAGTTTTTTAAATATAACTAGGCTACATACCAAGAATAGTCCATGCCAAGATACTTTTGGGGTGGATACATGTGGCAGCTTCAAAAAATGTTTCTGCTGTTTCATTTCTCTCAGACAACACACAGACCACACCATACAGCAAAAGGCTGGAGACATAAAAAGTGTACATAGAAAATGGAAGCACTTTTCAATGATTTAACATGTTCAAGAAATTTCTAAAGCAAAATAGCAAGAAAATAGTATAAGCCGAATTCAAAGTACTGAAAGTTTACAAATTCAAAAAATGACAAACATACATCAATATATTGTTTACACTAACAAAGGCCTTTGTCAACAAATATGAGCAAAGTTCTGACTATCAGGGTCTTAAAGGTCTTAAGAAAATATTTAGTAATGGTCAACCAAATTTCACAAATGCTTGAAATTTATGTACTTGAGACACATTTACATCAATTATATTGATTTAACTTACATGAAAATCCACAATGACCAGTCAAAAACCTTTATTGAGAAAGAACTTCTGACTGATCTGTACCATTATGAGTCTAAGGAAATATTTGCTAAAACAGTGAACCAGTTAGGGGACCTGTTCAACAACTATCGACCATGATAGCTTTATTTGTTGACTGCATCCCTACTACAGTCCATACAGAACAGACACTGACAATTTCTGCAAGAAATTAGAACTAAGCTGCAAAATATCAACAAATCGTTAGTTATTGCTTTCAATGGATACTCTCCCATTGCATATTCACAGGAAATGAGAGAGCTGATGTCCTATCCAGAGCTAGTGGTCAAATAGAGCAACTTAGCCATCCACTGTCCCACAGAGAATACATAATTCCCAACCATTACACTTCAAGGTAGAAGAACCATATGTATGTGGGTGAGAGACTTGATCCAATTCATTAATTTCATAACCCCCAGTACCATCTTGTTTCACCGGAAACCGGTCACTGCAGATTTCAAGGGAATATATACAGACTCTGACTTTTGTACACAAACGAATGTCCATGTAGAGCCTGCAATAACAAGACTGACAAAAACAGTTGGAAGATTTTACAACCAAACTGACTCCAGGCTACATCAAGTGTGATTGTGTTATTTCAATGCCAGGGATAAATTATGGGATAACATAGATCAATGGCCAGAGTGAAGCACTAGAGGTAGTATTAACTGAGACAGACTTGATATGTCTAAATAACAGCAGGCCCATACAAAACTATACCTAAGAGATAAAATGCCACAGACAGTGTACTGGATCTCACTCTGGTGTTCCAGAACTAGGTGCATTGTATCGGTCAAATGTTCAGACATCACAGTATTGATCATCAACCATGTGCGATACTAGTTAAAAATCAGCTGGGATGAAGACACAAAAACAGATCTCAACTTTCCGCTATGATGACCACCAACCCAACATCAACAGCCAGCTATTATTAAAAGTACACCATTCAAAAAGATATGCCATCAAAAAGTCATTGCAACTGACAATCTCCACTGAACTCTATTATGAGCCATTTTCTTTAGATCCGACCATACAACCCTGATAAATCTGACATCTTAAACAGTTTTTCGCCAGGAGGTTTTGGTCTCCCAATTCTCTCTTTACCTGTGGGCTCCAATCAAGTGCACATCTGGTTATGTTGTTTGTTGAAAGTTTATTAAATCCATGGCTACTTTACCTCCTTAAACTCCAGTTTTATTGACTTTTGACTAGTTCTCTTCTCCAATTACATATTTGTTATGACTTCTGGTCATTTGATATGGAGTATACGACAGAGTCTTAGTCATATGCCATAACTCAGAACCATAGAGCCGGACATACCTTACATTTGTGTTGAACAAACTAACCTTATTTTCAGGAGAAAACTGTGGGTTCCATAGTGAATGGAGAAAGTTAAAAACCTGGCTTCTCCAATCCTAACATTTACATCTAGGTATGTTCCTTCATCTTTGCTAATCTTCCAGCTCAAATATCTAAGTTATTTTTGATTTAGTCTGTTATTACGTCTAATCCATATACACTGGTGATAATTTATTCCATTACAATAAAGACTGCAGTAAAATTGTATACCAAAGATGAAAGACAAAAAATAAAGCAAAATTGCTTTTCAAAGTGTAACCTACAGAATCAACATTTTGATTTTAAAATACTTTTAACTCTTTCTGTATGCAGTTATTTCCTCAGTTTTTCACAGTTAATTCAAGGGAAGTAAAAAAGCAATTAAAAATAATAACTGGCGCAGTGTGCGGCAATTGGCGTGGAAAGAGTTAAAGCAAAGAAAAAAATATAAAATTAACTCTTTCACCCTTCTAAGCAGATATACTGGCTCACTGCATTTTATATGACACAAAGCAAATATAATGGCTAGCTAAGTATACACTGCATATAAATAAATTGTAAAGTGAAAGGGGTAAGATAAAATATGACACACATTGTTTTGTTTCTCACTTTATAGTTTTTATTTTACACTACTTTATTTTTGAGCTACCCATTTTAGTCAGACAAGATCCACATTCTTTTTCCTAATTGTTTTTCCTATATCTGTAGTTTGATCAAATTGTTTTGGTCCTGATGTCAGTTTATGAAGCTCTTGTTCACGTTAAACAATTTATTTTACTTTAAGGTAGCTCTACAAAAAATTACAAATATTTTTCCTACATTAAGTATAGTTGTAAAAATGTAGAAATTACAGTAAAATTTAAAATGTAAACTTACCCTTGTAAGTGCTTTTGATTTATTGATAAACATTCTTTAAAACATTCTTCTGCCTGAAATCATAAAATAAGACATTTTAATTTCAACCAACAGTAATTCAAAAATACAAACTTACAGCACTATGCTTTTGTCAATGGATGGTAATTACTCTTATTAATTTTCATTATTATTATATTTTGCTCGTACAATTATACGTTACATAGGGTCCACAAGCAAATTCTCCATACCCTTCTACCCTGGGAAACTCATCCAGTCTCTTTTACAGAATTGAGATTCAGGTTTTCCAATCCCCAACAACAGCTAAATTGCAAGAGCTTGAATTCAAAATTGGAGTGGCCAGAAAAAAACAACACAATATATATATGAGTAGGCTCATCAGTCAACATTGAACTGGTGCAGTTACTTGCTGGACGCTGTCGGAGATGTTGCGAAAAAGATCGGAGCATGTATGGACATGTCTGGAGTGCTATGAAGATAATCCAAACTGAAATTGAAGTCTACAAAACAAAAATGTATCTTCCATGACTGATGTTATGTGATATTAAAATTTACCTTTGTAATATCATTGATATATAAATTAAATGTTCCAAAATCAAACCAGAAATCTGCATCATGCCTGTTTCTTGCAATTCTCTGCAAAGAATGAACAACATGTACATTCAGTTATCATGATTTACTGCACCAATATGATAACTATAGGTTATGAAACCATATTACAAAGATAATATATTCCCACAATCACAAATATAAAAATATCTGACAGAAATATAATTGTGACACTCGGTGGATATGTGTGGCATACAATGGATAAATATATAACAAAAAGAATCTAAAAAGGATCTGCAGGCAAAGGATTGACTTCAATGAACCAGGATTTTCCATATCCCTGATGGTAGAAATGGCACATAATCTGCAGAGAATGTTGCACAAAGTCTGAATTCCATAGCTCCAGCAACAACCCTAGATATCTCATGAACAAATTGCACATGTGTCCTGGTCCAGTTTTGAACCCATAATCTTAAGAATAACAGCAAACATCTTAACCCTTCATCATAAAGACCACAAAAATAGAGGTGATACAAAACAATATCCTACTAGCTAAACACAAAAAAGCAAATTTCAATGGTTACAAAAGTTTGAAAAAAGAAACTGACTGTCAGCTCTACAAAATATGACATATGATGATGATGAAAAGCCATATTTTTATTACAAATATTTATATGATCCATGTATACTAGCACTATATTACAAATATTTATATGATCCATGTATACTAGCACTTTATTACAAATATTTATATGATCCATGTATACTAGCACTTTATTACAAATATTTATATGATCCATGTATTTCTTTCTTTCTTTCTTTCTTTCTCGAATCCTGTATGCCTCACAGCGTCAGGTCAGGAAGAGATTTCTAAAACGGGCCCTAGTATGCGCTTCGTAGATAGTCTCTTTCATGTCTCTGTTATCTCTGAGGTCCATCTTTTGCGTGGCGGCCTTTTGCTTTGTACCCATTGTATCGGAGCAGCATTGCTCTTTGGGGTGCACTGTCTGATGGTAATCTGCTTACGTGACCGAACCATTTAATTTGTTGTTTCTTGATGAAGTCTAGTACTGATGTTGTACCCACTTTTTCCTGATGTCTTCATTTCTCAACCGGTCTCTTCTTGTTACACCTAGCATTCTGCGTAGACACTTCATCTCTGTTGTGACTAGTTTTCTTCTATCGTTTGTTGTCAGCATCCAGGTTTGGCACTGGTAACATAATGTGGGAGAAAGATTGTGTTGAACATTGCTCTTTTGTGTTCATGGTGACGTGTTTGCATCTTAAAATTGGCGCCATTTGCCCTATCATTTGATTTGCTTTGTTGCATCTGTGTTGAATTTCATTAGTTATTCTTCCATTTGCTGAAAAAATGCTCCCAGGTATGTGAAATCTTTTACTTGATTTAGTAGGTGATTATCGATGGAGATGTTGGTAGTGTTTTCCTCTCTGGCGAATGTCATTACTTCTGTTTTGTCGATGTTAATTCTCATGTTGTATTCGTTACATGCTAACTGGAGTCTGTTGATGTGTTGTTGTAGCTGTTCTTCTGTTCTTGATATGATTGCCTGATCGTCTGCAAAAGAAATTCATTTAAGAGTTCTCCGAGGTTGTTTCCTTCGCTGGTGTTAGCTATTTTACAAATGTGGTCAATGTACGTGATGAATAGCAGCGGGATAGTCGCAACCTTGTCTTACTCCTGACCCTACGTGAAACTTTTCTGATAATCCTGTATTTGTTCTAATCGTACATTGGCTGTCAGTATAAATGTTCTTGCAAAGGTTGATTAGGTGTTCATTAACCCCATAGGTTGTTAGTATTTTCCACAACTTGTGCCTATCTACGCGGTCGAACGCTTTTTCCTGATCTACAAATGCAACGTGTAAATGTTTGTCGGATTCGATAGTCCTTTCTACTAACTGTCTGAGGGCGAATATTGCGTCTGTACAGCTTTTGTTCTTCCTGAACCCCATTTGGGAGTCATTAAGCTGTGGCTCGATGATGTGGCGGAGCCTTTTCTCAAGTATTTTGCAGAATATTTTCCCAGTGTGGCTCAGTAGCGCTATGCCTCTATACTTTGTACAGTCCCTCTTGCTACCTTTCTTCTTCCAGATGGGAACAATTGTAGCATTCCTCCAATCTTCTGGTGTTTCTTGTGTGATCCAGACGTGGTTGAATAGTCTATGGAGCCATCTGATTCCTACCTCTTTAGTTGCTTTGATTAGGTCGGCCGGGATATTGTCTGGGCCTGGTGTTTTATTAGGTGGGGCCATATTTACAGCATTTCTGATCTCTGATAGTGTTATGCTTGGTTCTACTTCTGAAGTTACATTTACTGTGTGTTCTTGAGTGTTCGGTTGGTCCTCTTGTTGTAGGTTGAGAAGTTCACTAAAGTATTGTCGCCATCTGTTCATTATCATTTTGGATCATTAAGAGCTTGGCCGATCCATGTATACTAGCACTATATTACAAATATTTATATGATCCATGTATACTAGCACTATATTACAAATATTTATATGATCCATGTATACTAGCACTTTATTACAAATATTTATATGATCCATGTATACTAGCACTATATTACAAATATTTATATGATCCATGTATACTAGCACTATATTACAAATATTTATATGATCCATGTATACTAGCACTATATTACAAATATTTATATGATCCATGTATACTAGCACTATACATACTTCACAGTAATATAAAACAGAATTCCTAAGAGATCAATTAATTTCAGATGATTTGAGCAAAAAGTAAAGATATTCTAAATGTGAATCTAGGGAGTGCTTCCTAGAGGACGCTACATGTCTAAAGTATAGTATTGCTGATACTTCTTTCTTTAACAAAGTTGTAGTACAATGAATTTCATATTATCTTGTGTAGTTACAACTGGGATCTGGGGAAGGACGAAGGAGGGGGATGATAAATTGCTAGACCATTACCGGCAACTTTCAGTGTTCCCCACACATTGGGCAAACCCACGCATGCTATCTCCTCCAATGCTGCAGCTATTTTCAGTGTTCGCACACATTGTGCATATTCACCAAGTTGTTATTTTATCACTGCAGGTTTTTGAATATATTTCCATGTAATTTTTCTTCTAATTTGGACTTCCAGGTGAGTTTGGCATCAAGATTTACTTCAAGAACAGTATGTGTATCTGTTAAAGGTGTTAGATGTTTTTCTAGTCTTAAATATACTTTTCCTTTGTAAGGCGAGAGGGAAATCAGGGCTGCTATGGTCTTTGTGTAGCTTAACTCTAGACCCCAATTCATTTCCCTGTTTACTACTTTCTCTGCTGTCTACTTGGCTAGAAGAAAGGCTACTGTAGCTACTTTCTCTGCTGTCTACTTGACTAGGAGAAAGGCTACTGTAGCTACTTTCTCGGCTGTCTACTTGACTAAGAGAAATGCTAGCTACTTTCTCTGTTGTCTACTTGACTAGAAGAAAGGCTAGCTACTTTCTCTGCTGTCTACTTGACTAGGAGAAAGGCTACAGTAGCTACTTTCTCTGTTGTCTACTTGACTAGGAGAAAGGCTACTGTAGCTACTTTCTCTGCTGTCTACTTGACTAGGAGAAAGGCTACTGTAGCTACTTTCTCTGCTGTCTACTTGACTAGAAGAAATGCTAGCTACTTTCTCTGTTGTCTACTTGACTAGAAGAAAGGCTAGCTACTTTCTCTGCTGTCTACTTGGCTAGAAGAAAGGCTACTGTAGCTACTTTCTCTGCTGTCTACTTGACTAGGAGAAAGGCTAGCTACTTTCTCTGCTGTCTACTTGATTAGGAGAAAGCTACTGCGCTACTTTCTCTGCTGTCTACTTGACTAGGAGAAAGGCTACTTTCTCCACTGTCCAGTATGCAAAATGATCTGCATGTTGGCTGTTTGAGATGTGCTGGTGGCAACAATTGGAAATGTTGTTAGCATAGATTAGGAATAGAGTTAGCATTATTATGAAACCATGTACAACTCCTCCTTAATTTAAAGAATTTGGTGAAATTATTGTCCATTTTGACTCTGGAAGAATATCAGAAGAGAAAGTCTTTAATCTAGACAAACATGTTGTACTGTAACTCCAGTATGTAAGATTGTATAGAAACACAGGGAAGTAAATGTGGCCAGCGCCATGTTGACCCCATCACATTTTGTGTGCAGTTCGTTAAGAAAATATATAGACTTAAAAAATAATTTTCCGGTGTACCGCATCGGTATGAAAATGACTTGATTTACTATGGGTAAACTAAGCCAGTCCATACAAAACATAATTTAGTACTACTCCCTTTTTAAGAACACAAAAGAATTAAACTGAGAACTAACCTCTTTATAATATGTGGCTGCCAGATCAAAGTTCTGGTTGATCTCAGCCTCACGAGCAAAATGTTTGAGCTGGCTACTGTCAGTAAGAGGCTTAGGTACTGCAGGTTGGTCCTCTAAAGCAAGAACTTTGCCTAGGGACACATGCATTTGGTCGATAAGGTACACATAGATTTCCCGAGAGAAACGTCTAGAGAATAAAAATGCATTATCAGTTTAAAATATTAAATGAAACAATTTTCACTTATCATTATGGTATATATCAGTTTTTGTCATTGATAAACACTTTTTATGAAGTGCATACAAAAGCTTGTTCTAGAAGTCTCTTCTTATCCTGACGCTGTGAGGCAAAACAGGATTAGAGAAAAGAAGAACAAGATTGATTTCTTGGATAAGCAAAGATGTGTTCTATAATAACAGGTTGACAGCTGGCACTAGGAACCCTTTGGTCAATATTTTAAGTTAGTTAGTTAGGCCTGTATTTTTCATTGACCGTCGGCCACGATGGGTGATGTGGTCAGCATCACGCCGGCCGCCTTTACTTTCCCAGAGCATGTCTGGTACCCAGTTGAGGCTGGGTCGACCTGAGAGCCGTCGGGTCGGAAAATTCCATGCGCATTGCAGGAGCTGAACCCAGACCACCAACTTGCGAAGCGAGTTCACTAACAACTACGCTACAGCGGCTCTCAACAGCTGGCACTACTCAGTAATAATAAAATGTTTATTTTTGTATAATTTGATGCATGTATTCCCAGTCCTTAAGTCAGAATATTAAAAACTTTAAACAATTTTGTAGAAACACTTTAATTGTACAAATAAAGAAAAGAAATATTTTCAAAATAGATGTACAGTGACTAGAGATTTCCTTAAGTACTGAATACATGAAAAAGAATTTTGAAAGCAGAGCTCAAAAACATGCTTAGGACTAGCTTTACAGTAAACACCACAGATTCACGCTTTACAGTAAACACCACAGATTCACACTTAACAGTAGTGGACTCAACACCACAGATTGGTACTTTACAGTACTGGACTTAAAAATGCAGATTGGTATGCAAACCAAACTCACTGCTAGCTACTATTGTTCCTGAAATAATTTGTAATAAAAATGCACTTAATTTCTGACCACTAAAAACCTGTAACTAAAAATTGCTAAGAAAAAAACTAATCTGAGACTCACTTGTAACTCTTGTTTGTTCTGGAAGTCAGTAGTGCGAAGGTACTTTTCTCTGACAATCTTTACAACGGAATGTTTCAGTTGTTCCTTGATTGCAAAATATTTACCAGTTGAGTTTAGTTCATAGACTAGTTGCTGCCTTCTGAAATTAGTAACAGTAAACTTCGTGTAAGAAGAGTGACACAGACATAGCACAAGCAATCAGTACTAAAGAAAAATGTAAGAGGATATCATTTTTTGTGACAGAAATAAATAAGTATTTATAAAAATCTGTAATAAATGTTTGTTATTATTAGCTACATATAGGAGAGATTATGACAATGTGTCCTGTACTTATGAGAGAGGAAGTGTAGCAATATTAGTTGTATAAGAAAGATCAATGAATCTTGCAATTTTAAAATAAAAGTCTGCACTTTTAAATAAATTTGTTCTGTAAGAAGGATGTGGCAATCACTACATTTGGTCCCTTTTAAGAAATCTGACCAAAACACATCTTGAGTTTCTGTGTTTGTGTTTTCTAAAGAAGCTGTTCAACACAATATTGTTACTAGTCACAACGAACAAATAAGCTTTTCAACACAATGTTGTTACTAGTCACAATGAACAACTAAGCAGTTCAACACAATATTGTTACTAGTCACAATGAATAAATAAGCTGTTCAACACAATATTGTTATTAGTCACAATGAACAAATAAGCTTTTCAACACAATGTTGTTACTAGTCACAATGAACAACTAAGCTGTTCAACACAATGTTGTTACTAGTCACAATGAACAAATAAGCTGTTCAACACAATGTTGTTACTAGTCACAATGAACAAATAAGCTGTTCAACACAATATTGTTACTAGTCACAATGAATAACTAAGCTGTTCAACACAATGTTGTTACTAGTCACAATGAATAACTAAGCTGTTCAACACAATATTGTTACTAGTCACAATGAATAACTAAGCTGTTCAACACAATGTTGTTACTAGTCACAATGAATAACTAAGCTGTTCAACACAATGTTGTTACTAGTCACAATGAATAACTAAGCTGTTCAACACAATGTTGTTACTAGTCATAATCAACAAATAAGCTGTTCAACAAAATGTTGTTACTAGTCACAATGAATAACTAAGCTGTTCAACACAATGTTGTTACTAGTCACAATGAATAACTAAGCTGTTCAACACACTGTTGTTACTAGTCACAATGAACAAATAAGCTGTTCAACACAATGTTGTTACTAGTTACAATGAATAACTAAGCTGTTAAACACACTGTTGTTACTAGTCACAATGAACAAATAAGCTGTTCAACACAATGTTGTTACTAGTCACAGTGAACAACTAAGCTGTTCAACACAATGTTGTTACTAGTCACAATGAACAAATAAGCTGTTCAACACAATGTTGTTACTAGTCACAATGAACAAATAAGCTGTTCAACACAATATTATTACTAGTCACAATGAACAAATAAGCTGTTCAACACAATATTGTTACTAGTCACAATGAACAACTAAGCTGTTCAACCCAATATTGTTACTAGTCACAATGAACACATAGGTAGATAGTGCGTTGAAGCAGGAGCATTGGTCAACCCCACAAAAGCACCGGTGACATGGTTCTCTTTAAACAACCACATCGTCAACATTCCAACACCATCTGTGGTTTTGTGTTCAGAGGTGGTGGAGCGGTCTCAGTCTATGAAATACCTGGGGTTGCGTTTTGATCGTAGTCTAGCTTTTACGGAACACATAGCTCATGTGATAATGAAGGCGAGGAAAGGTTTGCTGGCGATGAGGGTAATGGCTGGGCGGATTGTGAACAGCGCCATCTTTTTCTTTTATACCAGGGTCTGGTCCTTTCTGTACTTGAGTATGCGCTGGCGATCCTGACTCTCAGTCATAGTCAGATAGAATGACTGGAAAGAATACAGAACGAAGCGATGCGCATTATACTTGGTTGCACTAAAGACACGTCGTGCAGGGCGATGCGCTATCTCCTTGACTATCCTACTATGGAGTATAGAATACTGATGAGCCGTGCACCAGCATACCTTCGAGTCAATGCTGACACACAACATCCTCTACACTAGGAAATAAAGAGACAAAAAGGAAATAGGTTAAAAGAGGAAAATCTTGGATGGGTCAGGCCGAGGACTGTATTGAACAGGTGTGTACACTTGAAGATATTGATCCCGGTGAAGAATGGATACCAGTGCCAACAGGAATCGCTACATCCTTTTCTGTATGCATCGAACTTGATAAAGAATACAGGCAACACAACCCACTTGTCGTGGAGGCAGAGGTTCAGGCATTAATTTCTGAGAATGCATCTGAGCATGATGTAATCATTTATACGGATGGTTCGGTGATTCGACATGTGCGGAGCTCATGGGCTTTCACTGCTCAGGTTGGAGGTGATGTTGTGAAGGAAGACAGTGGTGGTTATGCCGTGACTACGAGCAGTCTCAATATGGAAATCATGGCGGTTACCAAGCGATGATTTGGCTAGAATCACAGACTTTTATCCATGCATGTTTTCTCAGTGACTCAATGAGTATGCTCAGGAAGATTGAAACAGGATGGGCTAGGAGACATTGGATAGAATCGCTGGGGAGGTCTAAGCTGACAAAGATCAGTTTTATTTTGTGCCAGGGCATGCAGGTGTAAGGGGAATGAACGTGCGGATAGGCTTGCAGGTATGGCTGCTGTCCAAAGCGGACGAGCAATGGACCAGGCTGATATTATAAATTCCTTAAGGAGAGAGGGAGTGTACATGATTCACGTAATAGTGGTGAATCCACAACACTAACCAGACTGCAGGAACTCAAAGTTAAGTGTGGTGTAGCTCGACAAGAGCGCTATGCTGGCAGACAGAGAAGAATTGTAAACCAACAAAGAACCGGTGTCGTTAGTCGCCACACGCTGATGGACATACTGAGGAGAGATCGGAGCACTTATGGACTAATTTGTTCGACGTGCAGTGATGGTGATCCGACGACTAAACTAAAACTAAATGAACACATAAGCTGTTTGACACAATATCGTTACTAGTCACAATGAATAACTAAGCTGTTCAACACAATGTTGTTACTAGTCACAATGAATAACTAAGCTGTTCAACACAATATTGTTACTAGTCACAATGAATAACTAAGCTGTTCAACACAATGTTGTTACTAGTCACAATGAATAACTAAGCTGTTCAACACAATGTTGTTACTAGTCATAATCAACAAATAAGCTGTTCAACACAATGTTGTTACTAGTCACAATGAATAACTAAGCTGTTCAACACAATATTGTTACTAGTCACAATGAATAACTAAGCTGTTCAACACAATGTTGTTACTAGTAACAATGAATAAATAAGCTGTTCAACACAATGTTGTTACTAGTCATAATCAACAAATAAGCTGTTCAACACAATGTTGTTACTAGTCATAATCAATAAATAAGCTGTTCAACAAAATGTTGTTACTAGTCACAATGAACGAATAAGCTGTACAATACAATGTTGTTACTAGTCACAATGAATAACTAAGCTGTTCAACACAATGTTGTTACTAGTCACAATGAATAACTAAGCTGTTCAACACAATATTGTTACTAGTCACAATGAATAACTAAGCTGTTCAACACAATGTTGTTACTAGTCACAATGAATAACTAAGCTGTTCAACACAATGTTGTTACTAGTCACAATGAATAACTAAGCTGTTCAACACAATGTTGTTACTAGTCACAATGAATAACTAAGCTGTTCAACACAATATTGTTACTAGTCACAATCTACAAATAAGCTGTTCAACACAATATTGTTACTAGTCACAATGAACAAAAAAGCTGTTCGACACAATGTTGTTACTAGTCACAAAGAACAAATCTTCAAAATCTCATTCTTTAAAATAACTGTTTAAAAGAAATGATTCTATTCTTAACTCTAAAATATTTGGTTAAAAGATTCACATCAGTGATTCTTTATCCAACTCTGCTACGGACAATCTCAAGCCTGAGTTAAGGAAGGAGAAGAGTTTTGGACTGGACTAGAGTGTTTTCTGTCTTTAAGGAAGTAATGGATAAAACCACTGGCATGTTACAGCTATACATTACAGCCATAAGGAAACATCTCTTCCACCATGTAAACGTACAACAGACCTATCATCTACTTATCGACTGAATGATTGATAGGACCATCATCATTGCACTTTGGTGAGTAACCATGTGTGCTCTGATCTGTTTCTTACACAGGAAGATCTGAGCTGCAGTGCAGAACTCCATAGCACCGGCGAGGGTCCATGGTGTAAGTTTGAAGATGTTAAGGATGTTTTTGTAGGAATTTAAAAAAAAAGTATTTTCTAATGAATTTTGCCCGAGCAGCGGCTTTCCAGCCTGCTCTTCTCAATTTTGAAATGCCAAGGGCTCTTTTACATGCTCAAATTGAACACAGGACCGGCAAGAGAATTCCATATGCAACATTCAGATATCTTAGAAAGTGATCCAGAAATGTGGGCCACCAAAACACCAGAGCCATGGACATGCTACCAAAACATGGCCCAAATACACCTAGAAGTCCCAGGAATAACCTAAAAAAAAATACAGAGACAGATCATAGAGTCAGGTCACTCCTAATGCTACAAGAGCAATATCCCACCAGAATATGGACATATGTGTTCAGATGGCTCAGCTACAGATGCTATCAGAAAGGGAGGCAGAAGGGAATATACATCACATACCCCCAAGGAAACATAGTCTCTGGCAGCAGGAGAAACATGCACCAACTTTAGAGCAGAGGCAACAGCCCTTTTTGCAGTCGTACAGATTCTTAACATCCAGCAGGTGCCAGCAAAAAATATTGCAGTCTTTAGCAACTCAAGATCCGTTCTCCAGGTCACCTCATGTCACAAACCAGACAAGCTCATCCAGGATATCAGACAAAAAATCAACTTGCTGTCAAAGATATCAGAACTAGTCTTATAGTAGATATAAGCATACTGTGGCATACCAGGAAATGAAAAGGCTGACAAACTCGCAAGGGCTGGAGTGAGCCTAACACAACACAACCCATCACAAAGCTTTACAGAAGCAAAGATACCCTTGAAACATTCCAGAAAAATGATTTTGAGAAAAACAAATGGAAGATACAACTCAGAGCACGACAGTATAAATACACTAAACAGAAAAGCGCAGACCAGTCTTTAGACTTAGAACAGGACACTGCGAACTCAGAGCACACCTCCATAGAATGGGTCTCAGGGACTCGGCTGCCTGCACCTGTGGAGCACCAAAGCAGTCTACAGATCACATCCTGCAAGACTGCCTCAGTCTGAGCAGTGTGAGAATGTAAATCTGGCCAACAGAAACATCCCTACAAAACAAACTATGGGAGATCGGTGAAGACCTCAAGCGCACCGCCCTGTTTATGACACAAACCGGAGTAGTCGCATAGCAGAAGTTAATCACGGAAGAAGAACATGGGACCTACGTTTGATCGTCCGTTCCTGATAGGACCTATTGTCATAGAAATCTGCTGGAGAGGACCTCTAAATCTTAGAGTAGATGAAGAGCAAGGAATACAAAAATAATTTCACCAACCTGGCTTCCATAGCTTCACTAGTTTGCCTTCCACTTCCTTTAAGTTCATCACCAAACATATCTCTATGGTAAAATGAGCACAATTTCTATATTAGTTCTTAGATAGTGTACGTATAAATTATTGTGTGTGTATGGTAAGATGAGGATAATCACTTAGTATATAATGACAAAAATTGTTGTTAACAAGTAATTTAAAAGTTCATTTTACGGATCGCGTGCGAGAGAGAAAAGTTCATTTTACCATAAAATTAGGATATTATTAAGCAAACATTCTTTTCTCCTGACGATGATCAAGTATTACATTCAATAAGAAAAATGCTTATGAAGATCCTGATGCCATAGTGGTAGGGGAATGAAACAACTGTCAATGATGAAGAACAGTGGGGAAAAGCTATTGGAGAACCCAGCCCAACAATCTACCTTTTGGCAACCCAGATCATGACATGCAATGCAGTGAACACCGCAGGGACAGCAGAAGAGGAGAGACATAAGGGGACATAAGGTGGACACCTAGGGGGACATAAGGAAGAACTTCTGAGACAGAGCTCAAAGACAACGCTTAAGACTAGGTTTCAGATGGAAGGAAAAACATAAGATGGAATTTTGTGGAAATTATTTGTTTCTGTCTTGTGTTCCCATGGGTGTGATGAGGACTGATGATGATACTCAAATAAGAAAGTGAACAAAGCACAAGAACACACAAACTTATTATTATTTTCATAATTAGTAACTTGTCTACACATCCACTTTATTAAAATGTCTTAAAAGATCTTAATAAATTAATAGCCATAATTCTTTCACAGAAACAAAGTAAATTAAAGCATATAGACTTTCTTTGTGGGCGTCTGTAGCTTAAGCTCAATCACTACCCAAGAGTGGTTCAAACTCCGCGGCAGGCAGTTTGGAAGCAAATTTGTTCACAAGGATTTTTATGAGTGGTAAAAATAGTCCTCACCGTACAGAAAGCATTGGCAAACTACTGAAAGTATAAGTGGTGCCTAGAAAGTTGATGACCTGTTTACTGTGATTAATGGTGAAGTCCTGTAAAGGATATGCCACAATTTTCATTTTTCAATACTTGCTTATTTTGCTTTGCATTTGCTAAAGATAGTTATGTAATAAATAAGAAAATGATCACCTGATCAAAATGTATTAATACAAATTAAATATTAATCTTGAACTTGCTTCTTAGGCTAGTGGTCCGTGTTATATTCTACAGTGGATGTGGAATATTTTTCAGACTGTAACAGCTCTCAGGTTGACCCAGCCTCAATTGGGTACCAGGAAAAGTACTGGGAAGTAAAGGTGACCAGCATGATGTTAACCACATCACCCATCGTGTGCTGAGGTCAATGAAAGATACGGGCCCAACACCATATTACCCAATATACCTTGAAAAATACGGGCCCAACACCATATTACCCAATACGGGCCCAACACCATATTACCCAATATACCTTGAGGTATAAAAAAAGGGTCCTTTACTTTTGACTAAATATTAATTTGACAATTAAACAAAACAGTGCACAACATGATTGACTTTTTACCAATTTGGTTGAGCGGTTTATTCCATAATATTATTCTATCTTCAGACGCCTCATTGTATGCTGCCAATATATTGCAATATATATTAAGTTAGTTGGCTTTACGTAGAGTTAGTGGCTTTTACGTGAGTTATCTGGTTTTACGGGAGTTAGCTGGCTCTACGTGAGTTAGCTGGCTTTACGTTGTCTAAAAGTATATTGTGAGCCAGTATATATCGGCTCAGAAGAGCAAAAGGGTTAAATTATACTGTGTACTGTGTTGCTCTTTATATTTGATGTACCAGCATATGTGTTATACATTTAATCTTCTAGAGGACAGGAATACATAATTAAATTATACGGTGTACTTTTCTCTAAGATTGTTGCAGGAGCTATGGAGTTTGTGCTTTGTGTAATACTCTTGGCAGGTGGTGTGCCATTTCTGCGGTGAGGGACTGAGCCATATGGGGTAAAACCCGGTGCAATGAAATCAATCCTTCGACTTTAAAACCTCTTTAAAAATACTAGATGAACAATCATACCTGAATTCTTCCAGTATGAGACCAGCTACTGTGGCCACTTGTGAATGAAAATCTTCAACTGCCTGAGGAGAAATAGTGGAGTTAGAGATGCATAATATGTAATGTACACAAAGACTAGAAAAGATAAAAACATACTCAGCAGTTTTTTAAGTGAATCCAGTCTAAATTAACTGACATACTCAGCAGCTTTTTAAGTTAATCAAGTCTAAATTAACTGGTAACTAAATCAAGTCTAAACTAACTGTAAAACCAATGAAATAAATTATTACCCAGTTCAGAATCATAGCATTGGCTAAAAGAATCAGTAACCAGACTAATAACTAGCACTCAATTGTGGGGGTCTCAATGATGAAGTGGTTAAGTCATTTGCCTGTTGTACTCAAGGTTGTGGGTTTGAATCCCGGGCCGAGACATGTGAAATATTTTATGAGATCCCTAGGATTGTTGCAGAAGCTACAGATCTGGGAAAGAAACATGGTGCAATGCTGCGGTCTTCTCCTATGATGTCTTTGAGGGTTTCCTTGCAAGTATTGAAACATGTGCAGCAATAGTGGACTTGGAAAATGCATACCCCAGAGTGCCCTATGATTATCTCATGCACCAGCTTATCGAACTCCAGGTGCAACCTCTATACATAAGATGGATAGCTGCTGCGCTGTTCAAAAGGAAGGTTGTACTGCGATGTGGTAGTTGGTTTACTGAACAGGTGAATGTACATCCGGATTGCCACAGGGCTCTCCTCTTTCACCTGTCTTATTCAATATACACACGGTGTGTATCACAGAACAACAACTCGATGGAAGAGGTAGAACTCTGTCATTTGTTGGTGACATTATAGTGTATAGACAATGAAAAGACAGGGATGCGATTGCTGGTGAGATACAGAAGGAACTTGACCACATCACAGACTGGTGTGATGTCTCTGGTGCATGATAAAGAAGTAAATGGTGGAAGTGAAGAAGAAGATTATGTTTAAAAACATGTGTACGTTTTAATGTGACAATCATGATGATTATTATAATAATAATAATGGTGTAATACCTTCTGAGCTCTATCTGTTCTTTTAGGGTATGGTGAACGTGGTGGGATCAGCTCTGCTACCCTTGAGAGTTGAACAGAGAAGGTCAAAGTTATGACAACATTTAATATGGTGGGACATTAAATATTATTTTAGTCAGTGCTGATTGATTGCTTGATTGGTCTGAACAAAGTCTGAACATGATTCATCCAAGAAAGTCAGTATAGTTAGGATTTAACCAATTTGTTAAATTCAGGTCATCATCTATGATCACTATCATGTGTTAATGCTTGTGTTATGTAGGTTACGTTAAGCAATCAACATCATGGCACATTGGGTATTCCCATGGGTGCTCAATCTTCTGCTGCAGTAGATATCCCAAAGTCCACTTGCTCACCGCACCCATGAGAAGATGATTACTATATATTCTTTCTCTATCACGAAACTGTCTGGCATGTCCAGACTTAAGTCCCAATTCTCGAAACCGTTCCAGTGTCCGAGACTCGCACATATCACATAAGTGAATGCTTACCATATTAGACTACTGCTTGTGTTATGGTTAATGATTCACAACTCAGAAGCTTTAATTTTGTTTCCTCACTTGCATTTTACCATAGGTTCTCTGTACTATCTTCTGAATTGCCATCGCTAGTCTTCTTCTATAAAACATCTTCTTCTCTTCATCTTTCAACTCCCAACGTAGCACAGGTCTTCAACAAACCTCTTCCAGCTCTTCCTCTCTTCTACCATCTCTTCCAAAACTTTCTGTTTTGAAAAATGAAAATCTTAGCATATCCTTTACAGGGCGTAGCCATCAACCACAGTAAACGAATCGTTGATTTTCTAGGCATCACTTATACATTCAGTAGTTTGCCATTGCTTTCTGAACAGTGAGGTCTATTTTTACCTTTTGTAAAAATCCCATGGAAACAAATTTGCTTCCAAACTTGCCCATCGTGGGATTTGAACCAGGCACGCTTGGGTTTGTGATCGAGTTCACTACCGCTTGAGCTACAGACACTCACCTGTTTTACCTATCCTTTTAATATTAGTCTTCAGCTCTCTTCTCCAGGCATGTCTAGGCCTTCCCTACTCCTCTTTCCTGGGGTTCCAAAGCAGTGCCTGTCTTGCAATGCTTTCAGTCGGTCTTCTCAGTGTGTGTCCTATCCATCACCAGCATCTCTTCCTTAGCTCTTTCTCCACTGGTATCTGCTTAGTTCTTTCTCTGAGTTCCATTTTCATAATCATATTATACCATCTCAGTCCCTCTATTCTACGTAAGCATCCATTTATGAAAAGTCTGTAGTTTTCTGATGGTTTCTTTTATTGTCCTCCATGTTCCGAGCCATAGAACAGCACTGACTTCACATTTGATTGGAATATTCTCAACTTTGTTTCTATAAAACATACTATGTGCAAATTCATTATCAATAACACTGTGGAAAAAAGTACTCCAATGCTATATTGAACCAATAATTATGTATGGCAGCAAATCATGGACAATGAATAAAAAAATCAGTAAGATCACTGGAAGCCACAGAGATGTGGTTTTAGAGAACGCTGAAAATACCATGGACAGTGAAGAAAACAAATGATAACTTTTTAAAAGAGGCCTGCACACAAAGAAACATGATCAAGAGAATAATAATCAGACAATCAAAGTTCTTCTAATGTGAAGAGGAGGTTGAGAACATTTGCTGATGACAAGTAAAATACAGAGGAGAGATCGCTGAAGGCAGAGGGTGAAGATGTTGGATGGTTCTGACATCGAAATTAGACAAAAGATCGATATCAGAACTGATTAACTGCACTAGGGAGAGAGAGAGAGAGACGAGATCGTCTATGCCAACAAGTATGGCACCTGAATGAGTCTCCTGATTTATTTTGTCAAGTAGCCATTGTTGTTAATTACTGAGCTAAGATATTGAAAATTGGAAACATTTTAATGTCTTCATTATTGTTGGACATTTTAATGTCTTCATTATTGTTGGACATTTTGGGTTGCTATTCAAGGGAGGGAAGACATCTCATTTTAATGTCTTCATTATTGTTGGACATTTTGAGGTTGCTATTCAAGGGAGGGAAGACATCTCATTTATTGTCTTCATTATTGTTGGACATTTGGGTTGCTATTCAAGGAGGAAGACATCTTATTTTAATGTCTTCATTATTGTTGGACATTTTGGGTTGCTATTCAAGGAGGAAGACATCTCATTTTATTGTCTTCATTATTGTTGGACATTTTGGGTTGCTATTCAAGGGAGGGAAGACATCTCATTTTAATGTCTTCATTATTGTTGGACATTTTGGGTTGCTATTCAAGGAGGAAGACATCTATTTTCGTCATCATAACTATCACTGTTGTCCTCTCCTATGGAGAATATCTGAATCTATACACAATATTCGGAATTATAACCATTTACAATACGTTTTACATTACTACATATAATCGAAATTATATTTTATATATTTGTTTCACTACTTATTGCTTCGCTAAAAACTTGGAATATTTAGTATAAAGAGAGACAGTTTCTCTTCTCGTTCTTAAACTCGCTCTTAGATTCTCTGGAAGGATTTCTTATTTGTCATGTTTGTTGGCCTACAGGCACGCTTCTCAGCCTTTTGGCT
This sequence comes from Arion vulgaris, assembly GCA_020796225.1. Lineage (NCBI taxonomy): Eukaryota > Metazoa > Mollusca > Gastropoda > Stylommatophora > Arionidae > Arion > Arion vulgaris. The sequence goes on from CM036759.1 coordinate 3,990,158, forward strand.
AAGATCAAAGTGTAGTATCTGTATCGCTTGATATCTATCACGTGGCTCATTATATGGGTTCACAAAGTTATCATCTTGTGTTACGGAACTAGTGCTCACTTGGTCGAAGCCGAAGGTCGGAAGCCTTCATTAAATGCCACATGACCACCCTTGTACAAAACTAGGAGTACCATCGATCGAAGGATTGATGGAGCTTGATAGTTTATAAACGTTTTCACGTTCCGTTGTACGGAGTCCACCTGGTATGGCACATCTGAGACGGGCCCCATTAAAAAAAATAATAATATGATATAACCAAAAAAAGACTCGTCCTTAAGGTTAAAAAAACGTGTCTCGGCCCAAAGAGGCTTTACACATTTTCATTACAAACAATTCTCGGACTTTTAGCGCTTCTTGCTCTCACGTAGGCTACTGGGTTCGCCAACAGCCAACTCAGTTTATAGTTGACTCTGATCCACCCGACGCGGCACTGCCAAGACAGGTTCAATTAAATATATATATATATATATATATATAGTGGTTAAAATGGTGTACATTAGTGCGTCGAAGTTAAATAAATTACAAAAATATTGCGTCGCGCTAGGCGATTCCTTTGACATTACGTATACGAACCACTAAAATCTGTTTGGTAAAGGAGAGAACTGATATGAAAATATTTTTAATTAATCGATGTAAATTTTATATTTCTAAAATATATAACCTATATTTTTATATTGTAGAAAATAATATATAAAATCATTTTTCAAAATTTTATTAAAACTTAGCAGTATGCAAAGATTTGTAGTATTATTCCTGTTCATTCGATGTGAATATACTATATTTATCTTACTAATACAAGTGAACGGCTTGCAATAAAATTCGAGATAAACACATACTTACCTGGCACGGGATAAACCTTGATCAATAAGGAGGTTCTCCCAGGTCGAGGCCCTTCCATTGCACTTCGGTTGGGTTGACGCCTGCGATCGCCCCAAATGTGGGCGACTCGAGTGCGTAATTTTTCGTAAGGGGACTGCGTTCGCGCTATCCCCTCATAAATATAATGTCAGTTTGGTATCTCAAATGTCATATTCTTTGAAAGTACATTTCTGTTTGACTAACATGTACCTAATTTATTCTCCATAATTCACATCTGCTTGTTAGAATTAATTCTGTATAACACTGTATTTCTTCCTACTAATAATAAACGTTTATTACACACGTTATAAAAAAATAAAAACGAGGTTCTCCCAGGTCGAGACCCTTCCATTGCACTTCGGTTGGGTTGACCCCTGCGATCGTCCCAAATGTGGGCGACTCGAGTGCGTAATTTTTTCGTAAGGAGGACTGTGTTCGCGCTATCCCCTGATAAATCAAATGTTAATATGTTTTAGTTTTATGTATGACGATTGTAGCAATTCACACATCTGTCGAAGACTATAGGTATGCAGATCTCCGCCCTAGCAAGTCAGCGGCTCAACACACTAGTTCATACTTGCTGCATATTTTGTATGTCTTTCTTTTCGGTCTGTACCAATATCAACACCTCGGCCTTTTGGCTAAGATCAAAGTGTAGTAACCGTATCGCATGATATCTGTCACGTGGCCCATTATATGGGTTTACAAAGCTAAGATATCAGCCTGTGTTACGGAACTAGTGCTCACTTGATCGAAGCCGAAGGGCGGACCTTCATTAAATGCCACATGGTTACCCTTGTAGATAACTAGTAGTGCCATCGATCGAAGGATTGATGGGGCTTGATAGGTTATAAACGTTTTCACGTTCCGTTGTACGGGGTCCACCTGGTTAGGCGCGTCCGGGGCGAGCCCCTAAAATAAAATAAAAATTTTTAAAAATCAACACATACCTCTTAATTTGGTTAGCGACTGGGATTTCCAACCCTCAAACTCCTCCGTTCCGAAAGATTCAATGAGTTAATGTAATTTCGCTCTATTGCTGTTCCCTCTGTCATCATAGACGTGCCAGCATTCTATTAGCTCGTTCATTACTCCTGCGTGCCCAGGGACATCGTAGCCGTGCCAGCATCTATCAGCTCGTTCATTACTCCTGTGTGCCCAGGGACGAAATTGAAGAGGATTTCTCTGATTTCTGTCTGTACCAGTACCTCCACCCAGTTTCGTGTCACCATTTCTGTTTCGACTTTATGAATCATACTCACGACTCTTTGACTTCACGATTCATATCACTGAGTATAAAAACACGAGAGTAGTCATGAGATTCCAACCACGTCATCGTCTCTGTACCTCCATTGTCAAACTAGTTGTGGTTGTCGAGCAGGCCCCACTTGCCTCTCTTATTATCCCCCACCTGAGCGTGCTGAAAAAGCCCACGTCCATACTTGTTGGCAAATGACTGAACCATCAGTGTAAATACGTACATCTTATTAGTTGACATCATTCAAGAGGGCCTTAACCTCCCAGGCTACCAGGTTGTTGACCATCTACCAGGTTGTTGACCAGCTACCAGGTTGTTGACCAATGTCGTGGTTTTATTTTCTGTCTTGTGCTGCTAGAGAGTGGCTTGGGTGATAGCTATGTTTGCTTTTTGATAGGATTCTGCTATGCCATCTAATCATCTTTTTCATTGTCTTCCTCTCACCTTCTTTCCTGATGTTTTGTTGTAGAAGACTGTATACTGTGGAGTTTGGATGCATTGTTATTAAGTGACCAAACTACTTCATTCTTTGTTTCTAAAAGTAATTCAAGCAAGGTTCTGTCCCAACTTTCTAATGCTGATGTTGGTGACTGTAATTTCTGTTGTTGTTGGTCACTTTTGATTTGCTCATTGTCCATATTTGGCTCTGGTAACACAAAGTAGGCATGAAAATTTTGTTGATCATCTGTTGTTTGATTGTCAGTGATATGTTTGGGTGCTTTAACAATATGGCTAGCACAGTCCAGTGCTATATAGCAAACAATGTAATCAGTTAGCCAACACAAAAAAGTATTTTCTATAAAGATAAAACAAAAACCTGTAAAATTGTGTCAAGTACCAGTGTAGTACTTACTTTTTGACCAAAACTTCCCGGGTTCTCTTTGAAATCAACGGTTTATCTAGGGTTATGTCAAGCAATATATAAGATTTAGCCTCAGTGTATTGTTGATCATCAGAAATGCTTAAATTCAAGAGGTCAGCCTCTACAGCAGTATCAGATCTGAGTTGATTAATTTGCTGCATTCATTGATAGAAAAAAACAAGATATTAACTTGTGCACATTGTAGAAAGAAACAAGACTTTAATAGTTGTCTGTTCTTTGCTTGTTTGCTCTGTAGGGATTAAAGCCTCTTTAAGCTAAGACTAGCCCTTTTCAACCTAAGGACAAACCTTGTTTTGGCTATATCAGAGCATGCAGGCCAACAAACAAGAAAAATAAGAATTAACTAATTCAGTTGCTTCTGAGTCTTCTTCTTCACCCCTAGGGAGACATAGGTCTGCAACCGAGGCTTTCCAAGCCCTCCTTTCCAAGGCCATCTTTTCCAGACTCTCAATTTTCTTGCAATCTATTTCCAACTCCAGTCTCCAGGTGTTCCTGAGTCTTACCTTTATTACCCTGGATGTTCCACGAGTGAGCCTGTTTCATGATGCTGTCAGGAAATTTCCTCAGTGTGTGTCCTAACTATCGCCACCTTTTGCCCTTTATCTCTTGTTCCAATTTTTTTGTCACACTATAGCCCACAGTTCCTGAATGTGTTCAACTTTTTGGTGCCCTCTTAGTTGTTCTCCATGTCTCCACTCCATACACAAGGACAGCGGTGAAATTTGATATCATTATCTTAGTTTTATTCCTGATTTGTTTCTGAGTACTAACCCTATTATCCCACATATTCTATGAGATAGTGGTGGTCATTAGGTATGCTGGAAAATGAGGCTTGCAACACTTTACAACTGGTAAAATTGATGGAAGAAGAGACCGTAGTCTAAAGATAGAGAAGATACTCGATAGGTTAACTTTGCAAAAAGTAAACGTCAACGATAAAACTGCTTCAAATCTGTATCTGCACTCAGTAAACAGCAGAAGGGGTGAATATGGATTGGATATTAATATTATGAAAACAAAAGCTATGCTTATGAGAAATACAAGTGAGAAGATTAAACAGGCTTATTAAAAAAAGATAATATGGATCAAGTAAAAAGATACGTTAGATGTGTGTCCCTTTAAATTTACTTTTATTTCTTGAAATTGTTGGTGCAATATCTAACACTTTGTGAAATCCATCATAACTATGGTTTTACGCATATATATATATATATATATACAAAAGACTTTATTTGAAATTGTTGGTGCAATATCTAACACTTTGTGAAATCCATCATAACTATGGTTTTACGCATATATATATATATATATATATATATACAAAAGACTTTATTTGAAATTGTTGGTGCAATATCTAACACTTTGTGAAATCCATCATAACTATGGTTTTACATATATATATATATATATATATATACGAAAGACTTTATTTGAAATTGTTGGTGCAATATCTAACACTTTGTGAAATCCATCATAACTATGGTTTTACGCATATATATATATATATATATATATATACGAAAGACTTTATTTGAAATTGTTGGTGCAATATCTAACACTTTGTGAAATCCATCATAACTATGGTTTTACGCATATATATATATATATATACGAAAGACTTTATTTGAAATTGTTGGTGCAATATCTAACACTTTGTTAAATCCATCATAACTATGGTTTATGCATATATATATATATATATACGAAAGACTTTATTTGAAATTGTTGGTGCAATATCTAACACTTTGTTAAATCCATCATAACTATGGTTTTACGCATATATATATATATATATATACAAAAGACTTTATTTGAAATTGTTGGTGCAATATCTAACACTTTGTGAAATCCATCATAACTATGGTTTTCGATATATATATATATATACGAAAGACTTTATTTGAAATTGTTGGTGCAATATCTAACACTTTGTGAAATCCATCATAACTATGGTTTTACGCATATATATATATATATATATACAAAGACTTTATTTCTTGAAATTGTTGGTGCAATATCTAACACTTTGTGAAATCCATCATAACTATGGTTTTACGCATATATATATATATATATACAAAAGACTTTATTTGAAATTGTTGGTGCAATATCTAACACTTTGTAAATCCATCATAACTATGGTTTTACGATATATATAATATATATATACAAAGACTTTATTTGAAATTGTTGGTGCAATATCTAACACTTTGTGAAATCCATCATAACTATGGTTTTACGCATATATATATATATATATACGAAAGACTTTATTTGAAATTGTTGGTGCAATATCTAACACTTTGTTAAATCCATCATAACTATGGTTTTACGCATATATATATATATATATATACGAAAGACTTTATTTGAAATTGTTGGTGCAATATCTAACACTTTGTTAAATCCATCATAACTATGGTTTTACGCATATATATATATATATATACAAAAGACTTTATTTGAAATTGTTGGTGCAATATCTAACACTTTGTGAAATCCATCATAACTATGGTTTTACGCATATATATATATATATACGAAAGACTTTATTTGAAATTGTTGGTGCAATATCTAACACTTTGTGAAATCCATCATAACTATGGTTTTACGCATATATATATATATATATATATATATATATATACAAAGACTTTTATTTCTTGAAATTGTTGGTGCAATATCTAACACTTTGTGAAATCCATCATAACTATGGTTTTACGCATATATATATATATATATATACAAAAGACTTTATTTGAAATTGTTGGTGCAATATCTAACACTTTGTGAAATCCATCATAACTATGGTTTTACGCATATATATACATATATATATACAAAAGACTTTATTTGAAATTGTTGGTGCAATATCTAACACTTTGTGAAATCCATCATAACTATGGTTTTAGCTATATATATATATATATATATATATACAAAAGACTTTATTTGAAATTGTTGGTGCAATATCTAACACTTTGTTAAATCCATCATAACTATGGTTTTACGCATATATATATATATATATATATACAAAAGACTTTATTTGAAATTGTTGGTGCAATATCTAACACTTTGTGAAATCCATCATAACTATGGTTTTACGCATATATATATATATATATATATATACAAAAGACTTTATTTGAAATTGTTGGTGCAATATCTAACACTTTGTTAAATCCATCATAACTATGGTTTTACGCATATATATATATATATATATATACAAAAGACTTTATTTGAAATTGTTGGTGCAATATCTAACACTTTGTGAAATCCATCATAACTATGGTTTTACGCATATATATATATATATATATAAAAAAAGACTTTATTTGAAATTGTTGGTGCAATATCTAACACTTTGTTAAATCCATCATAACTATGGTTTTACGCATATATATATATATATATATATACAAAAGACTTTATTTGAAATTGTTGGTGCAATATCTAACACTTTGTGAAATCCATCATAACTATGGTTTTACGCATATATATATATATATATATATACAAAAGACTTTATTTGAAATTGTTGGTGCAATATCTAACACTTTGTGAAATCCATCATAACTATGGTTTTACGCATATATATATATATATATATATATACAAAAGACTTTATTTGAAATTGTTGGTGCAATATCTAACACTTTGTGAAATCCATCATAACTATGGTTTTACGCATATATATATATATATATATATACAAAAGACTTTATTTGAAATTGTTGGTGCAATATCTAACACTTTGTGAAATCCATCATAACTATGGTTTTACGCATATATATATATATATATATATACAAAAGACTTTATTTGAAATTGTTGGTGCAATATCTAACACTTTGTGAAATCCATCATAACTATGGTTTTACGCATATATATATATATATATATATATACAAAAGACTTTATTTGAAATTGTTGGTGCAATATCTAACACTTTGTGAAATCCATCATAACTATGGTTTTACGCATATATATATATATATATATATACAAAAGACTTTATTTGAAATTGTTGGTGCAATATCTAACACTTTGTGAAATCCATCATAACTATGGTTTTACGCATATATATATATATATATATATACAAAAGACTTTATTTGAAATTGTTGGTGCAATATCTAACACTTTGTGAAATCCATCATAACTATGGTTTTACGCATATATATATATATATATACAAAAGACTTTATTTGAAATTGTTGGTGCAATATCTAACACTTTGTGAAATCCATCATAACTATGGTTTTACGCATATATATATATATATATATATACAAAAGACTTTATTTGAAATTGTTGGTGCAATATCTAACACTTTGTGAAATCCATCATAACTAGGGTTTTTACGCATATATATATATATATATATATATACAAAAGACTTTATTTGAAATTGTTGGTGCAATATCTAACACTTTGTGAAATCCATCATAACTATGGTTTTACGCATATATATATATATATATATATATACAAAAGACTTTATTTGAAATTGTTGGTGCAATATCTAACACTTTGTGAAATCCATCATAACTATGGTTTTACGCATATATATATATATATATACAAAAGACTTTATTTGAAATTGTTGGTGCAATATCTAACACTTTGTGAAATCCATCATAACTATGGTTTTACGCATATATATATATATATATATATACAAAAGACTTTATTTGAAATTGTTGGTGCAATATCTAACACTTTGTGAAATCCATCATAACTATGGTTTTACGCATATATATATATATATATACAAAAGACTTTATTTGAAATTGTTGGTGCAATATCTAACACTTTGTAAATCCATCATAACTATGGTTTTACGCGTGTATATATATATATATATATCAAAGACTTTATTTGAAATTGTTGGTGCAATATCTAACACTTTGTGAAATCCATCATAACTATGGTTTTACGCATATATATATATATATATATATATACAAAAGACTTTATTTGAAATTGTTGGTGCAATATCTAACACTTTGTTAAATCCATCATAACTATGGTTTTACGCATATATATATATATATATATATATATACAAAAGACTTTATTTGAAATTGTTGGTGCAATATCTAACACTTTGTTAAATCCATCATAACTATGGTTTTACGCATATATATATATATATATACAAAAGACTTTATTTGAAATTGTTGGTGCAATATCTAACACTTTGTGAAATCCATCATAACTATGGTTTTACGCATATATATATATATATATATACAAAAGACTTTATTTGAAATTGTTGGTGCAATATCTAACACTTTGTTAAATCCATCATAACTATGGTTTCTTATATATATATATATATATATATATACAAAAGACTTTATTTGAAATTGTTGGTGCAATATCTAACACTTTGTTAAATCCATCATAACTATGGTTTTACGCATATATATATATATATATATACAAAAGACTTTATTTGAAATTGTTGGTGCAATATCTAACACTTTGTGAAATCCATCATAACTATGGTTTTACGCATATATATATATATATATATACAAAAGACTTTATTTGAAATTGTTGGTGCAATATCTAACACTTTGTTAAATCCATCATAACTATGGTTTTACGCATATATATATATATATATACAAAAGACTTTATTTGAAATTGTTGGTGCAATATCTAACACTTTGTTAAATCCATCATAACTATGGTTTTACGCATATATATATATATATATACGAAAGACTTTATTTGAAATTGTTGGTGCAATATCTAACACTTTGTGAAATCCATCATAACTATGGTTTTACGCATATATATATATATATATATATACGAAAGACTTTATTTGAAATTGTTGGTGCAATATCTAACACTTTGTGAAATCCATCATAACTATGGTTTTACGCATATATATATATATATATACGAAAGACTTTATTTGAAATTGTTGGTGCAATATCTAACACTTTGTGAAATCCATCATAACTATGGTTTTACGCATATATATATATATATATATACAAAAGACTTTATTTGAAATTGTTGGTGCAATATCTAACACTTTGTGAAATCCATCATAACTATGGTTTTACGATATATATATATATACATACGAAAGACTTTATTTGAAATTGTTGTGTTTAATCAAATAAAAAATCTGCATGGTTTCACATAGAACCAGGAGTTAGGTAATGTTGCCTACCGTTTATTTTGTCATCTGACTGAGCTATACATTTGTTTTTCTTCTTCTTCAATCACTTACAGATGACATATTGAATATGTTCAAAGAAAGAAGTGGTCTTGTCGAGATACCTATAAAATTTTCTTGTATTGGTACTGGTAACGGACACATCAGTCTTCTCTGATCTTTGTTCTACAGAAGCCTTTGTAAAAAGTGTTCAGAGGTCATTTTTTCAGTGCCACAGTCGCACTCATCATAAATTCCTATCTTTGGTTAACTATATGCATCAGAAGGCTAATAATATACTGATGTTGGACTGGTGAAGGATAGTAGGAGGTCGAGAAGAAGTGTTGGTGGCGGTGTTGATGGCTGCGGCTGAGACAGCAACAGCAGTAGTAGTAGTATTTTATAGTAAATATTATAAAAAAATAATTTATGTGAAATGAGTTTCTAAATATAAAAAAATATAAACTTTCTATGAGCATTGTCATGCAGAATGTTTACAGTTTATGGCGAGATATTGCAAGATGTATTATATGGTGCTGCCTAACCGCGTGACTAGAGATCGATGAAGAAGAAAATATTGTGCCACATTATATTTGTTAATACTCATAGCATCCTGCTTAAATTTATGAAAATTAAATACTTCTTCAGACATGCTACTAATAATTCAATATTTGTTATCAAGGATCCAACTAAAAAACAGAAGTCAACAAAGGTAAAAGAAACAAAAGATAAATTATAGCAAAACAATTGAAAGTCAAAGGACAGAAAGAAAAACTTAGAAATCTGAAAAAGTGCTAAAAGTGCAATTAAAGAAAGAAAAATTTAGAAATCCCCCCAAAAAGGATCAAAAGTCAAATTATAGAAAAGTGAACATATAAATCCGAACAAAACGATCTCACTTGTTGTGAAGGTACGTCTAGCTGTAGACGCATAAAAGAAAATGTTAATAATTTGTAATCATTTACATACATAACTTAATTATTATGTGATCAAAGTCTCTATTATGTGATCAAAGTCTCTACATATAGAACCGTCATAGATGCTCAGACCCTTGCAGTCAGCAGAAAGTGTCAGCATCCCAAAACCTTACACAGTAGCTCTAGCAACAATTCCAAATTTTCTTCCAACTCAGCAAGTTCAGGTATCTATTTTCGACTGGTTAGACTAAAGAATCAACTGTACAAGGAATTGAACACCAAATACAGGTAAACTAAAAAATGCAAACATGTCACCATGAACACAAAAAGAGGATTATTCTACACAATCTTTCTCCCCACATTATGCTATCAGTGCCAAACCTGAATGCTAACATCAAATGATAGAAGAAAACTAGTCACGGCAGAGATGAAGCGTCTACTGAGAATTCTGGCGGTAACAAGTAGAGGCTGGTTGAGAAATGAGAACATCAGGAAAAAGTGGGTACAACATCAATACTGAACTTTATCAAGAAACAACAAATTCAATGGTTCGGCCACATAAGCAGATTACCAAAGAGCAATGTTGTTATGATATAATGGATACAAAACAAAAGGCAGGCCACGCAAAAGGTGGACCTCAGAGATAACGGAGGCGATGAAAGACACTATTTATGAAGTGCACACAAGGGCTCGTTCAGAAATCTCTTTTATCCTAACGCTGTGAGGCAAATGAAGATTGGAGAAAAGAAATAAGTACTTTTCGTTTCAGAAACATTTATTAACTTCAGTAATGTTAGTATGAAGAATAATTTGCTTTTACTTCTTTAAACAGACTCCCCAAAGCCAGTATATTGGCTTTGTGACATTCTAAAAATAGTCACAACAAGTATATTAGCTCAGAAGTCTGAATGGTTAATTCTCACTAACTTTTGTGATCTTTTTTCAGACTCCTTGGTCACTTTTCTATTTGTTGGAGAGCTAAATCTGTTTAGCCAGGCAGTAATCTTCCCAACATCTTCAGATACTCCATACTTTCTATTGGTCTGAAAAAATAAAGCATTAAATTGCAGTAATCAGCCAATCTGGCAACATATGAATAAGATCATATTCTGTGATAAAATGAGATTGTAATAATGTTGAAATAACAACATGTATTGTTCCCAGGTGCATGAGACATATGAAAAGTTATATCCTACAGTGTACTTTTTTCATATATGTTTCACAACTTATCAGATTATGGTTTCTGTACCAAAACATTTTTTGGAATAAAATCTAACTTTTCTTGCTGTCCTTTAACATCCTACTTAGGTAGGGTACAGTTGGTATATTATTTTCTCCCTAACATTGGGCACTTGGATTAATATGTAAATGGGATGGCCAGAGCGTTCCACCACTTATGTGACTTGACATATTCATCTCATCTCTGCTCCTCATGGAGCATAAGGCCTCAACAGTTGTTTGGTCTTCTCGGTCTCAGGCTGTTTTCTTTATAGTCTCCCAGGATAGTCAAGCACCCTTCAGTTCCTCAAGAAGACTTCGTCTCCAGGTCTGTTTAGGGCGTCCTTTTTTCGTTTTCCTTGCAGGTTCCACTCAAGTGCTTGTCTAGTGACACTCGACTGTGTCTTCCGTAGGATATGCCTGACCCATCGCCATTTTCTCCTCTTAATCTGGGTCATCATGGGTTCCTGTCCGGTTCTTATCCACAGGTCTGTGTTTGCAATTCTATCATACCATCTTAGTCTGAGAATCCGCTGAAGACATCCGTTGACAAAGGTCTGAACCTTATTTGTATTTAACTTATATATTGTATATATATATACAATAACTATGGAAGATCCTTGAAGAATATTGTGTACAAGGCCAACTATAGGATAACAACATAACTCAAAAACAAACACTGAGCATAGACAGGAAAAATAGTAAATTAAGCATTCATATCAAAAGTACTACAAACAAACAAGTATGAGAGTTCAAATACTTGGGAAACATATTTCTAGAAGATGGAAGACACAACAGAGAAATAGAAGCTTATGCCTAGAAGGCAAATACTGACACTTACCAACTAACTCCACTGCTCAGACATCCAAATATCTCACTTTTAGCTAAACAACAGATCATCAAAAACATTTTCGTTTCTATTTTATGCTACCAGTATCAAACTTGGACAATAAATGAAGTACAGGCATGGAAAGTTACCACATGTGAAATATGATGTCTTCAAAAGATCACCAGCAACACAAGACACGGAAAGTTACCACATGTGAAATATGATGTCTTCAAAAGATCACCAGCAACACAAGACACGGAAAGTTATCACATGTGAAATATGATGTCTTCAAAAGATCACCAGCAACACAAGACACGGAAAGTTACCACATGTGAAATATGATGTCTTCAAAAGATCACCAGCAACACAAGACACGGAAAGTTACCACATGTGAATGAAATGTGATGTCTTCAACAGATCACCAGCAACACAAGACATGGAAAGTTACCACATGTGAAATATGATGTCTTCAAAAGATCACCAGCAACACAAGACACGGAAAGTTACCACATGTGAAATATGATGTCTTCAAAAGATCACCAGCAACACAAGACATGGAAAGTTACCACATGTGAAATATGATGTCTTCAAAAGATCACCAGCAACACAAGACACGGAAAGTTGCCACATGTGAAATATGATGTCTTCAAAAGATCACCAGCAACACAAGACACGGAAAGTTACCACATGTGAATGAAATGTGATGTCTTCAACAGATCACCAGCAACACAAGACATGGAAAGTTACCACATGTGAAATGTGATGTCTTCAAAAGATCACCAGCAACACAAGACACGGAAAGTTACCACATGTGAATGAAATGTGATGTCTTCAAAAGATCACCAGCAACACAAGACACGGAAAGTTACCACATGTGAAATGTGATGTCTTCAAAAGATCACCAGCAACACAAGACATGGAAAGTTACCACATGTGAATGAAATGTGATGTCTTCAACAGATCACCAGCAACACAAGACACGGAAAGTTACCACATGTGAAATGTGATGTCTTCAAAAGATCACCAGCAACACAAGACACGGAAAGTTACCACATGTGAATGAAATGTGATGTCTTCAACAGATCACCAGCAACACAAGACATGGAAAGTTACCACATGTGAAATATGATGTCTTCAAAAGATCACCAGCAACACAAGACATGGAAAGTTACCACATGTGAAATATGATGTCTTCAAAAGATCACCAGCAACACAAGACATGGAAAGTTACCACATGTGAAATGTGATGTCTTCAAAAGATCACCAGCAACACAAGACATGGAAAGTTACCACATGTGAAATGTGATGTCTTCAAAAGATCACCAGCAACACAAGACACGGAAAGTTACCACATGTGAAATATGATGTCTTCAAAAGATCACCAGCAACACAAGACACGGAAAGTTACCACATGTGAATGAAATGTGATGTCTTCAACAGATCACCAGCAACACAAGACATGGAAAGTTACCACATGTGAAATGTGATGTCTTCAAAAGATCACCAGCAACACAAGACACGGAAAGTTACCACATGTGAATGAAATGTGATGTCTTCAAAAGATCACCAGCAACACAAGACACGGAAAGTTACCACATGTGAAATGTGATGTCTTCAAAAGATCACCAGCAACACAAGACATGGAAAGTTACCACATGTGAATGAAATGTGATGTCTTCAACAGATCACCAGCAACACAAGACACGGAAAGTTACCACATGTGAAATGTGATGTCTTCAAAAGATCACCAGCAACACAAGACACGGAAAGTTACCACATGTGAATGAAATGTGATGTCTTCAACAGATCACCAGCAACACAAGACATGGAAAGTTACCACATGTGAAATATGATGTCTTCAAAAGATCACCAGCAACACAAGACATGGAAAGTTACCACATGTGAAATATGATGTCTTCAAAAGATCACCAGCAACACAAGACATGGAAAGTTACCACATGTGAAATGTGATGTCTTCAAAAGATCACCAGCAACACAAGACATGGAAAGTTACCACATGTGAAATGTGATGTCTTCAAAAGATCACCAGCAACACAAGACACAGAAAGTTACCACATGTGAAATATGATGTCTTCAAAAGATCACCAGCAACACAAGAAGAGAAAGGGTAAAAAATACTAGTATCAGAGAAAAGGTTAGAACGAGACCAGGCTTAAATTACAGAATAAAACAAAAAATGAAATTATTTGGTCCCGTAGTAAGAATTTGGGCAGACCACACTGTCTATAACATCTTCTAGATCAAAACAGGGCAAAGGGCAAGAGGTAAACAATGGAAAAGATGCAAAAATCCATCACTCTAACTATTTGAGAAGTGCAAGACAAACATAGACCATGATACTGGGCTACAACTTGGTAACAGATGACAAAAGAAAAAGATACATATGCATGATGATGATGATGGCACCTTGTTAGTCTCAAGTGACATAGGATTTCATTTTTGCTTTCTCCTTGCATACTGGTCTGGCTTCACCAGTTCTCAGACCCTTTTTTAGAACCTGTCTCCAGCACAACCTGTCTCTGGCAAGCTCCTCCCAATCTTGTGTACTCATGTCAAGCGTCTTCAAGTTGTGCTTACATACATCTTTGTAACAACAGAAGGGCTGCCGCACAGTTCTCTAATAAGATGTATAGTATATCCTTGAGGATCTGGTCATCATTCATCTGAATCAGGTGACCCACCTATCTTAGTCGACATTGACAGATAAAGATAACTATGCTAGGAGTCACAGCATATTCCAATACCAAATTATTTCTACTCTGCCACTCGGAGAACTTAGGCATGTGTCTTAAACAGAGCATATTAACTTATATAAAGTTAATATGCTCTGTTATTTATATATATACATATTTATATATATACTTTCAGTGAGAAGTTAAAAAAGACATCACTTACTTTTTCAAAGAGCAGAGATTCCGAGTAACCAACCACTTTAAATGCTCCTTTGACAGACTTTACTGTAACATACAAATTAAGTGAAGTTAGATCTTTCTAGAAGTAATGTAAAAGCAAATAATTGTTGTATCTGTATAAGATTATCAGATCAAAGAAAACTGGCTGATGCTGCAAATAAGAATGAGAGAATTTAAGTATTTTGGATATATATTTAAAACCCTTTAAAAAGACACAAAGAGTTTGAGAAGACCATTATGGAAGGAAGCATCCTGACAAAGAAGATAAGAGGAAGACCATGGAGAAGGTGGATTCCAGATATAATTGATGATAAGTGCATGGCAGCTGCAGAGGTGGGATATCTGGTCCTGACAAAGAGGATAAGAGGAAGACCATGGAGAAGGTGGATTCAGATATAATTTATGATTAGTGCATGGCAGCTGCAGAGGTGGGATATCTGGTCCATGAGAAAGAAAATTTCATAAGGACTGTTAGGGTGGCAAAGTTCAAGCTCACTCCTTCCATCTTTAGGGTCCATATTTGACATTGTTAGCAGAGAGTTGGCACGAATATGCTATTTACAACCTGCCATTTAATTTGCAGATCAAAATGTGGTCACTTGAATGATGGTGTCAGTTGGATATCTCTACAAAGATGAAAGTACTTTTGAAAATTGATTGATTGATAGACCATCATCATTGCACTTTGGTAAGTAACCATGTGTGCTCCGATCTCTTTCATGCACAGGAAGACCTCAACAGCAGTGCACAAACTCCGTAGCATCGGCAAGGAATCCTGATGTAATTTAGAAGATGGTGAAAATATTTTGTAGGAATTTTAATTTGTAATCTTTTTAATTAATTATTGAGCAGAGCAATGGCCTGCTATAAATCTTTCTAATGAATTATGTCAGAGCAGTGGCTCCCTAGCTCTATAAATCTTTCTAATGAATTATGTCAGAGCAGTGGCTTCCTAGCCTGCTATAAATCTTTCTAATTAATTATGTCAGAGCAATGGCCTGCTATTCTCAATTTTGAACTGCCAATGCTTTTGTTTACGTGTCAACATGAACACAGGACCTACTTTCCTCATTCATTTCTGATAGGACTAGGAACTCGATCTCACCTACACTATGATCAGGGATCTCTGGAAAACTATCCAGATGGCTCCACAAGGACCGACTACTTTTGGAATGAGAAGTTAACACTTAACCTCAATGCCACGAAACCAATTTAAAAAATGTTTATAGAAATGGTCACTACACTATTTGTGTGTTATGTGAGAGAGTGCTGGGAGATTTTCAGCATCACTATGACTTTTTGTCATCCTTTTACTCTATTTTTTATTAATTTTGCTTGTCGTCATGATGTTCTTTCAAACTTTCACTTCTTGACTAAATTAACTTGATCTGTATGATTCCATTTCCTTTGTGCATTTTCCCATTCATAAATTTCTCATTTTAGATGTTCATGGTATTTTGACATTCTTCTGTAGAGTCACATATCTGTGGCTTTCAATAATCTACTTGTATGTTTACTTATTGTCCATGACTGACTTCCACATAGCGGAATGTACTTGACATAACAATGAAGAACTGTATTTCTTTGTGATTTCCCAGAACTTGCTGTATTGGAGAATTCAATATTTATAATGCACGGCAATAATTATAAAAACATAAATTCTTTGCCAACACAATGACAAACATTCTTTCTAGGATACAGATAAGGTAGATACTTACCCCCTGGATAGAGAAGTGGACTCATGTTAAGAAGTATCAAACCATGAAAGGATACATTATGGTCTTCTTCCTGAAAGACAAACAAAATAACCCACGTTTGTATAAGTTTGATTCCTTTCTTTAGATGTTTTATTTTTGATGCACTTTTGCTTGTAATCTAAGGGGCAGGAAGTAAGCAAAGATTATTGGCTGAAATCGGATGCATGTGTCCTAAACGTGTAGAAGTCTATGCGCTTAGGGGCCTACCAAATCAATGTGCAACGCATACACGTTCTTGGCAAAGATCAAACATATCACAAAGAGTGACTACAATTGGTCGTAAAGAACGAACGCAAAGAAGAAGAAGCAAAGATTATAAACAAAAGTGATTGAGCGGATCATCATCGTTGCAATTCGGTAGTAACCATGTGTGTTCCGATCCCTTTCTTACACAGGAAGATCTCAGCTACAGAGCATGAACTCCGTAGCACTCGTTAGGGTCCCCAATGTAAATTTGAAGATGGTGAAATTTTGTAGGAATTTTATTTTTAATCTTTTCTAATGAATTTTGCCTGGGCAGCCACTTTCCAGCCTGCTCTTTTCAATCAAGGATCTTTGGAAAAATATCCTGATGGCTCCATGAAGGAGCGAGCCTGGTATCTTGCATGAGAGCACATAATGATAGTGACATGAGAGGCAAGCACATAGGATAAGTGACATGAGAGCAAGACATAAGTGATAGTGACATGAGAGGCAAGCACATAAGTGATAAGTGACATGAGAGCAAGCACATAAGGATATGACATGAGAGGCAAGCATAAGGATAAGTGATCAACCCAGTTTAGATAATTAGGAGATCAGAAGACTTCAAGTATATCATTCTGCTTGTGGCCCTTGACGAAATAACTGAAGTAAATTGCAGAAGAATTGAAAAATAAAATGATAATTATTTCTGTGTAACAGTACAGAGTCAGTGTTAACTAATAACAGGACAAAACTATGTTTAATTAGTATAGAGAATCCAGTATATCAAACATGTATTTACATCATCTTCCTAGACAGTGCCTACAAAACAAGAAAGGACAATTGTAATCACAACACTGAGACATTCTCAAAAAACAAACTCAAATAAAACTTAGGTTCAATGTTTCTTAAATGATAGGCTCATCCAATAAAATATTTAAACTGCATTGATCCTGAAACAGTATACCTTTCTTCCTTTTGTCATTGTTACTGGTGCAAGTCGCATGACCTCCACTGGCCAGAAATGGTTCTTGATTATTGCATTCTGGAAACTAAGACAAAAATAATAACACAATGTGTAAGAAACAATCAGAACACTGATAGCGATAGACAGTTTCAAAGAAAGTAAAGTGACCATACACAAAAACCAGCAACAGGCAGGACCACAAAGTAGTCACTATCAATGCAATAGTAACACTTAGACAATAAACTATTTTAATTTAATATATATCCTACTAACTGCCACAGGCTATACCTAAGCTACCTATTCAAATAACCCAAATGCCATAGATAGTGTGCAAAGCATTGTTTCATATAAAATTAGGGCTAAATTTTGCATCAACGCATTCCAATCTAATTTTCGGTTTTTCAATATATCGCATGAATCTGAATTCTTCATTATGGGTCAATTGAGACATTAAAAAATTCGCTAGTTTGATAAATCTGATATATTTACAGCTAGTGGCAAATTATAGAAATAATTCACAATGGCAACCAGTGTTAGTATTACAAATAGCCCTAGTACTTCTTATTAACTGTTGAACAGGCTAGAAACATGTTTCAACAGTTGTTAGATATTGATACTAGGGAAACATGTTTCAACAGTTGTTAGATATTGATACTAGTGAAACATGTTTCAACAGTTGTTAGATATTGATACTAGTGAAACATGTTTCAACAGTTGTTAGATATTGATACTAGTGAAACATGTTTCAACAGTTGTTAGATATTGATACTAGTGAAACATGTTTCAACAGTTGTTAGATATTGATACTAGTGAAACATGTTTCAACAGTTGTTAGATATTGATACTAGGGAAACATGTTTCAACAGTTGTTAGATATTGATACTAGGGAAACATGTTTCAACAGTTGTTAGATATTGATACTAGGGAAACATGTTTCAACAGTTGTTAGATATTGATACTAGTGAAACATGTTTCAAACTGTTAGATATTGATACTAGGGAAACATGTTTCAACAGTTGTTAGATATTGATACTAGTGAAACATGTTTCAACAGTTGTTAGATATTGATACTAGGGAAACATGTTTCAACAGTTGTTAGATATTGATACTAGGGAAACATGTTTCAACAGTTGTTAGATATTGATACTAGTGAAACATGTTTCAACAGTTGTTAGATATTGATACTAGGGAAACATGTTTCAACAGTTGTTAGATATTGATACTAGGGAAACGTGTCAACAGTTGTTAGATATTGATACTAGTGAAACATGTTTCAACAGTTGTTAGATATTGATACTAGTGAAACAGTTCAACAGTTGTTAGATTGATACTAGTGAACATGTTTAAGTGTAGAATTGAAGACTAGTGAAAATTTGTAGAATTTTTTTTCAATATTTCCGTGCAAGCCACTTTCCAGCCTGCTCTTTCAATCAAGGATCTTTGAAATATCTGATGCTCCAGTGAAGAGCATGTATCTTGGCATGAGAGGCAAGCTTAGTGATAAGTGATCATTTGATAATTAGGAGACAGCAAAGCTTCAATATCATTGCTTAGTATTGAAAATAACTAGTAAATGCAGAAGAATTGAATTAAGATATTATTCTGTGAACAGTTCAGAGTCAGTGTTAGACTATTATACAGGACAAACTATGTTTAATTAGTATGTAGAATCCATATATAAACATGATTCATCATCTTCTAGACATTGATACAAAGAAAGGACAATTGTAATCAAACATTGAGACATTCTCAAAATAACTCAATAAAACTAGATTCAATGTTTTAAATGATAGGCCATCCAATAAAATATTTACTCATGATCCTGAAACAGTATACTTTCTTGTCATTGTTACTGGTGAAGTCGATGATCATCAACATGTTCTGATTATGATTCTGAAACTAAGACAAAATAATAACACATGTTGTAAGAAACAATCGAACACTGATAGCGATAGACAGTTTCAAAGAAGTAAGTGACCATAAAAAACCAGAACAGGAGACACAAGTAGTCACTATCAATGCAATAGTAATATTGAAATAAACTATTTTAATTACATATATATCCACTAACTGCCAAGGCATACTTAGTACCATTAAATAACCCAAATGCATGATAGTGTCAAAGCATTGTTACATATAAATTAGGGCAAATTTTGCATCAACGCATTCCATCTAATTTGTTTCAATATATCGAGAATCTGAATTTCATATGTCGATTGAGACATTAAAAAATTCCTAGTTTGATAAATCTGATATTTGCAAGCTAGTGAAATTAAGATAATTCACGAACAGTGAATTACATAGCTTCTAGTACTTTAGTTAATATTGATAACTAGGTGAAACATGTTTCAACAGTTGTTAGATATTGATACTAGTGAAACATGTTTCAACAGTTGTTAGATATTGATACTAGTGAAACATGTTTCAACAGTTGTTAGATATTGATACTAGTGAAACATGTTTCAACAGTTGTTAGATATTGATTCTAGTGAAACATGTGTCGTCAGTGATTTCGATAGTAATTTTGATGATAATAATAAGTAGTAGCAATAGTAGAAACAATGAATTCATTGTGTACAAAAAGTGATAATAGTGAAATTTCAATAAGCTTTTCTTTGCTGATGATCCAGGGTAAGTCAGTATTTCATTTCAGATGTCATTGGGTCGGGAATTACTTGGGTTTCAATACTGCCAGTTACTCATTCAGCTCAATTATTGATACACATAATAGGTGTAGTTGTTTTTCTTTTCATAAGTTCTATTTAAAAGAAATAAAATGACAGTTGTGCAGATTTGCTTAAAAAAAAAGTTAATTGCATATCCTTTACAGAACTTTGCAATGAACCCCAGCTTTGTAACTCTGTTTGATTTTTCTAGGCATTATTACGTTCAGTAGTTTGCTATTGCTTTCTGAACGGGTGGTGCCATCGTCCTTTGTTAAAATCCACGCAAAACAATTTGCAACCAAACTGTCTGCAGCATGATTCGAACTCAGAATGTCAGGGTTAATAGACCGAGTAAGCAGATGTGCTTACATTAGGTAAACAGCAGTGTCAGTGCAAATATTAGTCAATTTGTTGGTACTTCAAAATTTATTAACCCTTTAGCTGCTAAGGACGTATATATACGTTTTCCCATTCACTTTAAAGACGATTAACACGCCTGTTATTATTTATCCTATGTGGGCTAAAGACGTGTTAACACGTTATACATTGATACTGTCACTGCTATAGGTGTACATTCACGTTTGTGTCCTAGAAACAAAGAGTATCTATTTTTAGCTCATCCATCAGAAAGTATGTAGCAGCGAAAGGGTTAATATTATTGGATTCACTAATGATAATCACAAAGAAAATGTTGCCAGTGCTACAGCGTTTGTGCACTGAGATATTCCTGTGTAAAAAAGAGATCAGAGCACATATGGTTATTCACTGAAGTGCAATGATGAGGGTCCTATCAATCAATGAATTATTCAATCAACAAAGAAAATATTCTTAGGTACTTTGGAAATTTCATTATTTGAAAGTAAGTTGAGAATTTATATTTTTGTGCATGTCTTTTTTTTCTTAGAAATCATTTTATAGTATTTATAATATATACAAAGACATATACACTGCATCAAAAGAGCCAATAGTGGGTACATAGGATATGAACAATGGGGATATAATATAAGGTTACACCAACACTAGAAGTTTGTGATGGCTATTTAGTGAGTTATATGTCTGTATTA
The DNA here is from genome assembly GCA_020796225.1 of Arion vulgaris. Taxonomy (NCBI): domain Eukaryota; kingdom Metazoa; phylum Mollusca; class Gastropoda; order Stylommatophora; family Arionidae; genus Arion; species Arion vulgaris. The sequence continues at coordinate 4,011,917 of CM036759.1, forward strand.
AACTGAACCACACATTAGTGATGATGTATCAACTGAAAAGTTTGTATTCAAGAGAAGAGTTAAGCTAGTTTGAGTACTTGCTCAACTGTCATTGGTGTATACTTTTTACTTCTCTTGAAACATGCACTTCAAAAGCAGAATGAGGTATTTCCATTAATTCTTGCATAGATGGTGGCAATGTTCAAAGACTAAAAGTCTAGACCAGGATTAGCACGGTACTAATTTATAGAACTGCTTTATGTGGATTATTCTGTAACTATGACTCACTCAGCGGAGAAATTGCAGAAGTTAATATCAGCATTCTCTGGTATCTGCCAAGACTTTAGTTTTATCAGTAAAAAGAAACAACAGATTATGATGTAGGGTGCAATTGAAAGACCTACAATATCTATTGATAATGAAGAGTTGGTTGTAGTTAATCACTTTACTGACCTGAGATCCTTGATCAGCAAACTATCATTGGATCAAGAAGTAACCAATATAGGGAGCTACAAGGCAATGAGTACCTACAAGACAAGGTACATCTATAAAACAGGATCAATAGAGATACCAAGAAGACCCAGTAACATTCAGCATGCACACTCTTCATCATCTGCTGGAAGAGGCTGAGCAACTATATGTTTGTTTGGAGTGCTGTGATATTAGCTCTGTTAGCTAATAACTAATTACTGCTAGAAAAACTATTTACCTTTTCACAGCAGTGGACTGCAAGTAACATCTCCTTTCCATATTCCAGGTGACTCGGTTTCTCTCCAACTCTGAAAATTTACGGTGGTCAATGTCCTCCTTTGTTTTGCAATCCCCATCTTCATTTTCCACTGATTCTGGAGTCATGAATCTTCAAAGATAAACATATAATCATAAATCTCATCTTGATATCTTGTAATGTCAATGTTTCATAGACAGTTTATATCATATTTCAATGTACACAGAATATAATCAATTAAAAAATATGCTATCTCCGCATCAAAGGTTGGCTGTAAGAGCTCTCCAACAAGTTATATTATGTTTAATGCGATCGACGCATAGAACATTGGGCATTCCATGCGTGTCCGTCCTCCGCTGCAGGAGCCATCCCAAAGTCCACATGTTCACCATACCCATGAGAAGTTGATTAATATATTTTCTCTCTCTACCACAAAGACGACACTGTCTTACATGTCCAAACTTAACTCTTTTCTCGCCATTATATTCCTCAATTTTTAAGCAGTTAATCAAGAAAGTAAAAAAAAAAAAATAATTTAAATTAAAAGATCCTCAACTACGTACAAAATAAACTATATATATTATTATATACCTAAATTGAAAACTGAACAACTCAATAGAATAACAAGGTTAAAAAGTAGTATAAGTAAAATAGTAGAAGTAAAACTAGAAAGACTTCTATAAGGGAAGCAACTCTATGGCGCAGTGTGCAGCTTAAAGCGTGGAAAGATTTAACTCCTATTTCTCGAATTAACATAATCTACACCATCACATATTAACATTGTGCCAAGGCATATATACGTAAAACAAAGTACTGTAGTTTTACAAAATACAAAATAATACATAGCATGTTTCGATTAAAGACTTTATCAGTAAAGAATACAAGAGATGTGAAATTAGGTTAAATTCTTCACCTCTCTTGTATCCTTTGCTTGATAAAGTCATTTTTGGTCAAACATTGCTGTATATTGTTTTTGTATTTTGTAAAATTACAGTACTTTGTTTTTACGTGTTTCGCCATTGCTTCATAGTTTTACTGCAGTCTTCCCTATATCGACAAGGCATATATAGGCGAAACTGGCAAAAAGCTTAATGATGGTTTCTGTCAGCATTGACATGATGTATGGAAACGCTCTGTAGCAACTCATTTCAATGAAACTAACCATGTAGGAGCGTGATATCCAGCTCCCAGCCAGCCGTTCACGTTACTCTGATGATTGCAGTTGATTTGCTCTAGAAAATCATTTTTTATCTTTATATGGCACCTTGCAACCTCATGGAATCAACACACTACATTCCTATGCTTCTTAATACTGTATCTTTTCATGCTCCACAATATATGTGTATATGTTAAATGTTATGTTATGTTATGCGATCAACGTCATGGCACATTGGGCATTCCCATTCGTGCGCTGTCCTCTGCTGTAGCAGCCATCCCAAAGTCCATTTGCTCACCATACCCAGGAGAAGTTGATTACTATATCTTCTCTCTCTACCACGAAGACGACACCATCTGGCTTGTCCAAACTTCACACCTAATTCTCGAACTCGTTCCAGTGTCTGAGACTTACAGATGTCACATAATTGAGAGCGTACTACATTGATGATATCGGCTCTGTCCATACTCCTGCCAGCTTGAGTCGGGGCATTGTTTGCAAGAAAGTTAGCACGCTCATCACCCAGCACACCAGCATGTCCAGGTGTGTATATGTTAAATGTGTATATGCTATGTATATATTTAATTATTATTGTTTTATCTTCTTTTTCCAATTCTAGTTTTCACATTTTTTGTTTTAGTCACATATTTTTATTTAAGGGTTGTTAGAGATTTATTGTCTGACTGTATATGTTATGTCTGCCGTATAGGAAGTCTGAATTTCTTTGCTTCTGTTGTATCAGTTACTAGATAAAGGCTTTTTGGCAGAAATGTCACTGTATATTGTTTTTGTACTTTGTAAAACTACAGTACTGTGTTTTTACGTGTTTCGCCATTAGAAATGTTTATCTGCTAAAAACGGCAAAAGTGGGATGGTAAAAAAATAAAGAATACAGACCATATATAAAGGCTGCTATTACAATAACCTAATTATCTATGAGTTTCTTAATATCCTGCTAAATAAATCCTTACAAATATACATGTTTTTTTTATTTATTGAAAATAAATCACCCACAAATATTTTGTTATAAAACAACTTTATTTTAAACAGATCTCTGGTGTGGCAAACTTGAATATTTGTGATGCGTTCGAGAAGAAGAAGAATATTTGTGATGCGTTCGAGAAGAAGAAGAAGAATATTTGTGATGCGTTCGAGAAGAAGAAGAAGAATATTTGTGATAATATATGTCCATGAAAGTAAACAAAACTCACTTCTCTGACAGTAAAGCAGATTGCAATGGCTGTACCGGGTCAGCCCACCTTTCAACTTGTTTGCACCCTCTTTATCTTGAGCAGGTTTCAATTTCCCATTGACAAACAGGACAGGTAACTCTCTCTGTTGGGGTATAGACCAATAGAAATATACACATTTGTGCTTATTATACAGGGTGTTCCAAGATAAAAGTAGTCTGTCAAGGGAGCCAATTTTACATATATTTATGAAAATGAGAAGGTTCGATTATGACGTAGTATAGGCAAAGTGAGCAAGTCATTTTGTGATGGTGTGTAATTATGGTGCGGGAAGGGGAGATGAACAAATGTGACAAAAGGACAAGCTAGTCAGAATCGGTTTAAATAGTAAGTAGACAAAACGCAATGTGTAACTGGCAACTTTCGATTTGTCAACTGTGCTACTTTTATCTTGAAAACCCTGTAAAATGGGGAATATGCAGTATTTATATAAATAAACTCAACACAAAAGGAACTCGCAGAAGCTGAGAATTGTCATACTGTTGAAACGCAGAGAGAAAGTGAGCTGTGCAAAAAGACAACACACACATATCTAACCTCGATCATGTATGCCCCTCCTGTGGTAGGGGATTGTGTTCTAGGATTGGACTTTAGTCACCTCCGCACACACACCAGAGAGATGCAGCAACACTAGAATTATGGTTTAATGGAATGTTGTTCCACAACATCAGATCTTAAATAAGTTTCATTAAGAGAATATGTACTAGCAAATATCCATGTAGGATATACCTACAGTGCAATGTTACTGGTCACTATATCACTAATCTTAGAACGTTATATTCTGTATTTATCAATGCTCTTGGGTTGTCTAGAATTCATATTAATCAAATCAAATATGGCTAATGGCTTCTTGTGGCTATACTAGTCTAGCACATTATTCTCACATATCAATCAAATCAAATATAGCTAATGGCTTCTTGTGGCTATACTAGTCTAGCACATTATTCTCACATATCAATCAAATCAAATATGGCTAATGGCTTCTTGTGGCTATACTAGTCTAGCACATTATTCTCACATATCAATCAAATCAAATATAGCTAATGGCTTCTTGTGGTTATACTAGTCTAGCACATTATTCTCACATATCAATCAAATCAAATATGGCTAATGGCTTCTTGTGGCTATACTAGTCTAGCACATTATTCTCACATATCAATCAAATCAAATATGGCTAATGGCTTCTTGTGGCTATACTAGTCTAGCACATTATTCTCACATATCAATCAAATCAAATATGGCTAATGGCTTCTTGTGGCTATACTAGTCTAGCACATTATTCTCACATATTAATCAAATCAAATAGAGATCATGTTCAGTATAGAGCTGAAATTCTGAACTCCCTCATAGAGTGGCCACAAAGAGGAATTTCATGGAAACCAATTCATGTCAACTGCTAGATTGCAAGAGCTTGGATTGAAGATTGAAGGTGCTAGAAAAGAGCAGCACAACAGGTATATGAGTTTTAGTTTTTAGTTTAGTCGTTGGATCACCATCACTGCACGTCGAACAAATTAGTCCATAAGTGCTCCGATCTCTCCTCAGTATGTCCATCAGTGTGGCGACTAACGACACCGGTTCTTTGTTGGTTTACAATTCTTCTTTGTCTGCCAGCATAGCGTTCTTGTCCAGCTACACCACACTTAACTTTGAGTTCTTGCAGTCTGGTTAGTGTTGTGGATTAACCGCTATTACGTGAATCATGTACACGCCCTCTCTCCCTTAACCCTTTGGTCCCCAGCACATCAAAAAAAATTACCTCATAAAAAACACTAAAAGGGGAATAACTCCTCAAAAAACACAACATGTCTTTCTAAAAAATTAATAATAATAAAACTATTGCTTGTAGAACATTCAAATAATGAGCAACAATACTGTGAACTGGATAAAGTTTCACAAGAAATTATACCCATAAAGATGTAATTCTGCAGATAAACCTTGATTTCGGCAGCAGTTACTGCATCCCACTTTGAATCAATTTTCCCAGCTCTTTTCTGACGTTGATCAGCGCATAAATTCAAAATACTGCTCCTAAAAAATTAAGCTGAAATAATCGAATGGTTCTGCACCCTCCTCTAGTGTATGAGAAGGCCCACTCTCTTCCATAAATGGCTTCACAACTAATGGGGAAGTGGTATCACTCCAACCATCCCTGTCAACAACGGGCACAGGGTCGGTCTCCTCGATGTCGGAAGAAAAATCCTCTAAATCTAATTGAACATCGTAGTCGACAGGTTCAGCTTCGTCGTCACTGGACAATTCAACATCACTCTCAGAATCACAAGATCTAATGTAATCCCCTATCTCACCTAGCTGCATGAAATGTTCCTCAAACTCAAAGTCCTCACTTTAACTATCGGTATTGAAATTAGAAGCCATTTCCCAAAAAATTTCGAACTACGAAGCACAATTTATAAAATTCACAAAGAAATACTAGCTCCGATCAGTTTTGCAGTGAAATAAGGAAAATTTCCCGCAGTTCGTCCTACTTATAGGTCACAGTTCAAGCTATATAAAATTTGGACTTCTGTTTATTTAGCGAATTCTTCCGAAACAATATAAAAACCCGTATATTTCGATACGGCGCCCTACGGTAAACCCGTATATTTCCGTATATGGCGGTCAAAGGGTTAAGGAATTTATAATATCAGCCTGGTCCATTGCTCCTCCGCTTAGACAGCAGCCATACCTGCAAGCCTATCCGCACGTTCATTCCCCTTACACCTGCATGCCCTGGCACAAAAATAAAACTGATCTTTGTCAGCTTAGACCTCCCCAGCGATTCTATCCAATGTCTCCTAGCCCATCCTGTTTCAATCTTCCTGAAAATACTCATTGAGTCACTGAGAAAACATGCATGGATAAAAGTCTGTGATTCTAGCCAAATCATCGCTTTGGTAACCGCCATGATTTCCATAGTGAGACTGCTCGTAGTCACGGCAAAACCACCACTGTCTTCCTTCACAACATCACCTCCGACCTGAGCAGTGAAAGCCCACGAGCTCTGCACATGTCGAATCACCGAACCATCCGTATAAATGATTACATCATGCTCAGATGCGTTCTCAGAAATTAATGCCTGAACCTCTGCCTTCACAACAAGTGGGTTGTGTTGCCTGCATTCTTTATCAAGTTCGATGCATACAGAAAAGGATGTAGCGATTCCTCCTGGCACTGGTATCCATTCTTCACCGGGATCAATGTCTTCAAGTGTACACACCTGTTCAATACAGTCCTCGGCCTGACCCATCCAAGATTTTCCTCTTTTAACCTATTTCCTTTTGTCTCTTTATTTCCAAGTGCAGAGGATGTTGTGTGTCAGCATTGACTCGAAGGTATGCCGTGCACGGCTCATCAGTATTCTATACCCCATAGTAGGATAGTCAAGGAGATAGCGCATCGCCCTGCACGACGTGTCTTTAGTGCAACCAAGTATAATGCGCATCGCCTCGTTCTGTATTCTTTCCAGTCGTTCTATCTGACTATGACTGAGAGTCAGGATCGCCAGCGCATACTCAAGCACAGAAAGGACCAGACCCTGGTATAAAGACAAAGATGGCGCTGTTCACAATCCGCCGCAGCCATTACCCTCATTGCCAGCAAACCTTTCCTCGCCTTCATTATCACATGAGCTATGTGTTCCGTAAAAGCTAGACTACGATTCAAAACGCAACCCCAGGTATTTCATAGACTGAGATCGCTCCACCACCTCTGAACACAAAACCACAGATGGTGTTGGAGTGTTGACGATGTGGTTGTTTAAAGAGAACCATGTCACCGCTGCTTTTGTGGGGTTGACCAATGCTCCTGCTTCAACGCACCATCTACCTATGCGGTCGAGTTCTGACTGAAGTTCCTCCACAAGCTGTTCTCTATCCTTGCCCTGACGATACACCAACACATCATCTGCATATGACATTGTCCTTCCTCTACCCGTGATCTGCTCTTTTGTGATGCTCACAGTATAGGCATTGAACAACACCAGAGATAATGGTGACCCTGTGGTAAGCCAGGGTGGATTGTTGTTGGTGATGACGCCTAACTGCCACATTTAAACACTATCTTTCGCTGGAAGAGGGCCGCAAAGATCCAATTGAGGAGGAATGGGATGATATTGAGTTCAGTCAGCTACACCATTAAAAATGCAACAGCACTCTATTATATTGAAATAGGGGAAGACTGCAGTAAAACTTGGTAAATAGTGAAACACGTACAAACAAAGTACTATAGTTTTACAAAATACATAAACAGTGACGATATACAGCAACGTTTGACCAACAAGGCCTTTATCAAGCAAACGAACAAACAGGAGTGACAAATTAAAATGAAACACAAATGGACGACCAAATACCAACGTAGCTAAGGAAAATCTGGAATAAAACGAATAACGAAATAAATGTAACACAAAAACACACATAAAAACTAGAAATAGAAAAGAAACAATGAAACATCTAGTAAATATATAACTTGAATACATGCAACATATACCCATATAGATTATAAAGCATGGAAAGAGAAAGTACTAAGAAGCATAAGAATGTAATACATGCAACATATACCCATAGAGATTACAAAGCATGGGAAGAGAAAGTACTAAGAAGCATAAGAATGTAATACGTTGAGCCCGCATGGTTGCAAGGTACCATACAAAGAAATCAACCGATTCTCCAGAGCAAATCGACTACGATCATCAGAGGAACATGATCGGATGGCTGTGACCTGACATCGCAAGCTCCTGAATGGCCAGTATCATTGAAATGGGTAGCTACAGGGGTCACAGAGCATTGGCGGATATCGCGCAAGTGTTGGGCGAATCGGTCACTGAGTCTCCTGCCGGTTTCCCAATATAGGCCTTGTTGCACCGCTTGCAGATAATGGCATAGATAATATTACGGGACTCGGACGTGAAACTGTCTTCAACAACGAACGTGGCTTTTGGAAAAGACACCGGGCGGGTCTGTATTACATAAGCACAAGTGTTGCAGCGCCGACGGCCACACTGGATGGTGCCAAAATGACTCTGGATGTTAGACTTGAGGCGACTGTGAACCAACATATCCTTAAGGCTTCTGTCCCGCCTGTACGCCACCAAAGGATAGTGTTGGAAGATTGAACGTGTATCAGGATCAGACTGAAGAATGGAGAGATGACGGAATAAGACTTTCTTCACAAGGGAACTATGAGGGTGGAAAGTTAAGACAAGTTTCACCCTGTCAGAATTGGAAGTTCTATGCTGGTTAGAGAGAGCCTCCTGGCGAGAAATTTGCTGAACGCGCCGCATAGCAGAAGCAAGCACCTTATCCGGTATAAGCGCTACGAAAGAAATCCAGCATCTTGTGAGCTCTATCAGGAAATCGTCGTCCTCGCTACAGAGGCGACGAAGCGCAAGAGTTGAGAGAATGGTAAAGAGTCACGACAAGCCTGGGAATGGGAAGAGGTATAAAGAAGAAAACTATGTGCATCAGTAGGCTTGTAGTATACTGATGTAGTGATGGTGGATAGGCTGATAGTGATAGGAGTACCCATTTCAATGATACTGGCCATTCAGGAGCTTGCATGTCCAGGTCACAGCCATCCGATCATGTTCCTCTGATGATCGTAGTTGATTTGCTCTGGAGAATCGGTTGATTTTTTGTATGGTACCTATGCACCACGCGGCTCAACGATTACATTCTTATGCTTCTTAGTACTTTCTCTTCCCATGCTTTATAATCTATATGGGTATATGTTGCATGTATTCAAGTTATATATTTACTAGATGTTTCATTGTTTCTTTTCTATTTCTAGTTTTATGTGTGTTTTTGTGTTACATTTATTTCGTTATTCGTTTTATTCCAGATTTTCCTTAGCTACGTTGGTATTTGGTCGTCCATTTGTGTTTCATTTTAATTTGTCACTCCTGTTTGTTCGTTGCTTGATAAAGGCCTTGTTGGTCAAACGTTGCTGTTTATCGTCACTGTTTATGTATTTTGTAAAACTATAGTACTTTGTTTGTACGTGTTTCACTCTATTATAGGCATCTTCAAGGTCAATTGCAGCAGCACATGTCTCAATGCCCGAGTGAAAACCATCATAGACATCGTAGGCGAACACCGCTGCATTACGCCATGTCTCTCTATATGGACGGTACCCTCCAAGGGTGGGTGGAAGGAGACGTAACTCTCTAGTTGGCAGGATATTTTCCTGGCAATTATTTTCTCCAGCAACTTGCCTATTGTATTCTGCATGGTGATTACCCGATAGCCCTGAATTTTTGTGTGGTCTTTGCCAGGCTTCGGCAGAGGTATATGAGTAAGGTCATCAATTAACATTGAACTGGTATGGTTAGTCGCTGGAGGCTGTTGGAGATATTGCCAAAGAGATCAGAGCACATATGGACATGTCCGGAGTGCAATGAAGATATTCCAAATTGAAACTGTTATCTTAAATGTAACTTCTCATGTGTATTCTCTGTCGCATTAATTTTGATTCTAGTCACTGATCATGATTGAATCTTCAAACAAAGTTGTATCAAGCCATATATGTGACTTATGTTTTGTTATGTTCTGTCTTTTACTTAGAATCGATATTTTAGTATTTCCTTTAGTATTTCATGTTTGTATGTGCTGTCTTGATAAAGACCTATGGTTGAGACATCAATTTTTGTTACTTTCAGCTTTGATTATTAATATTTGTCTTTGCTAATATAAAACTGTTGCATACCTGTCTTTGTTTATATCGACAGTGTATTCAGTTTATATCGACAGTGTATTCAGTTTATATCGACAGTGTATTCAGTTTATATCGACAGTGTATTCAGTTTCACCGCAACCTCATTCTGGTTTTCTACTGATCTGATCTAGCCTGACCACCTCATATCTGTAGGTTTCCGTACATCGTCTTCTCTACCACAGAGAAGGAGATGACCTTAAAATGTACATCTACTGAAAGTGAAGAAAGAATTTCAAAACTTACATCTACTGTAAGAGGCACTGGCATTGCTACCCCATAGGCATATTGTGTCCCAATGATACTCCAGGATTCAGGTGGTGAATACAAACTGGCGATAGATACTGTCATGAAGTTGCCCTCAGAGAGTTGTATCTCATCAAGAAGTGGTTCAGCCACAGTAACTCTAATTTCAATTTCAGGCTGGAACTAACATGATAGAAAACATTCAGTTGAAATTGGTCGTATAGAAAAATAAATTGATCATATAGAAAAATAAATTGATCATATAGAAAAATAAATTGATCATACAGAAAATAAATTGGTCGTATAGAAAAATAAATTGGTCGTATAGAAAAATAAATTGGTCATATAGAAAAATAAATTGATCATATAGAAAAATAAATTGATCATATAGAAAAATAAATTGATCATACAGAAAAATAAATTGGTCATATAGAAAAATAAATTGATCATATAGAAAAATAAATTGATCATACAGAAAAATAAATTGGTCATATAGAAAAATAAATTGATCATATAGAAAAATAAATTGGTCATATAGAAAAATAAATTGGTCATATAGAAAAATAAATTGATCATATAGAAAAATAAATGCAAATTATCCATATAGAATAGCGATACACTACTAGTAGCATAATCAACATTAGTCAGATTAAAACACTATACAAAGTTAGACAACAATGATTAACCATTAGCAGAAATCAAATCTAAATTTTTGTATTGCAGAACATACTTGTAAAAATTTGTAGCAAAGTCAGTCAAAATTGATAGTTTAAGACACAAAACAAAATTGGTTATTGGTTACTGAACTGATGATAGAGAACTCCAGACAGACCAATAGATGCTTGGTCTTCCCCAACAGATATTGAAGGGTATGCATATTGATGGTTCATGTGACTCGCTGGTTAAATACACTCCTCTCTCTGTCCCTCAAGCATCCAGCATTACTTGTACAAAATGTAATTCTAAACTCCTGAAATCGCTGGATTGATTCAACATCAATTTTAGTATCTTTATCCAACAGTATGTCACCAAGAGACCAAAGAGCATCCCACTTATCCATCCTAAACTCCTCAACAATTGATACTTTCGATGCAAGCATGTTCACATTCACATTACTGCAAACACCAGCATGCCCAGGACAGTAGATCCACATGAGTCTCTGGAAGTTGGAAATCTCTATAGATGACATCCACTCATACCACCATATGCCATTCTGGATCTTCCCAAAGCATTGACTGAGAGTCAGAAATAACAATGGCCCAGTAAACGGAGTCCCAGAGATCCAGTGGAGGACAGCAGTAATGGCCTCAACCTCCATCCTTATACTGGAAATTGTTACCCTGTATGCTCAATTTCACTTTGCAACAACCCTACCATGTGTGCTAGCCAAGAAACCCCAGTCTGACTTCACACCACATTGCATAGACCCATCAGTATAAACAAAAACATCATCATCACTTGCATTATCTTCTATCAGCTGCTTAATTTTGAGTTCAGTCTTCAATACACGAAGCACAAGCAGATTTCAGAAGAGGTAGAGGCACTAGAGACCATATTTGCAGCTTGAGACTCATTGAGAAATGCAGAGAATACAACATAGACCTGCATGCATGTTTCATAGACTATAAAAAGCTTTCGACCATATACAACACCAGAAAATGTGGAGCATCATGAAGGACATGCATTTTCCAACACACATAATACAACTCATAGAATCTCTATACCACAACAACAGGCAACCATTAAAATAGGAGGTGAAATAGCTGAATGAGAGATTCAAAAGGGGGTAAGACAGGGATGTATTTTGTCCCCATACTTATTCAACATATATGCAGAGAACATTATGAGAAATGTGAAAGACGATGCCAACTATGTGAGTTACGACCCTTTCACTATAGGTGGCAAATCCATACCAGAGCTTAGATACGCAGACGACACAGTATTATTATCCACCAGCAAAGAGGGTTTGGAAAACCTAATCATGACAACCAAGAAAGATAGCGAAGACCAACATCTATATTTGAATACACACAAACAAAAATAATGTCAACTAACAAAGCAAAAGGCTCAGCTAACATCTAAATAAACAATGAAGAACTTCAATGCGTAGAGAGCTACGAATACCTGGGCCCAATATGAAGAACTTCAAAGTGTAGAGAGCAACGAATACCTGGGCTCAATAGTCAACAAAATGGTGACTGCTCCAAAGAGATTTCAAGAAGAATGGCAATAGCAATCAGGAAGTTAAACACTATGAAGAACATGTGGCAAAGCACCAGCAAAATATTAAAACTAAAAATGCTGAGAACATGCATTTTTCCAGTGGCTACTTATTATGGTTGTGAATCATGGACCATTACACAAAAACAAGAATGAAAATCCAGTCCTTCGAAACGAAATGCTACAGAAATATCCTATGAATACCATGGACAGAAAAAAGGAAGAACACTGATGTCCTGAAAGAACTGAATGTTAAAGACAATTGGCTGATAAACAATATACTATACAGAAAAATTAGATACTTTGGTCACATCAAGCACCACGATGGCCTGGAGAGAACAATATTGGAGGGCAGGGTCCCAGGATGCAGAAGCAGACCAAGAAGAAGATGGCTACAAGATATAAAAGAAACCATGAACATGACCATCAACGAAGTGGGTGAACTGGCTAGAGACAAAGTGAATTTCAGATGTACTGCAAAGAGAGCAACGTCCTATAAAGGACATGCATCTTGATGATGAGGATATATTAGGGTATCATCTGTTTCAGCAAGAGGGACGTTCATAATACAGATGTTGAGCTAATTCTTGGAAGAAGAAGGGTATGGATCACAGTGTATGGAGGTGAAAGAATGAAAGGAGGAAGAAGAAGGGTATGGATCACAGTGTATGGAGGTGAAAGAATGAAATTAGGAGGAAGAAGAAGGGTATGGATCACAGTGTATGGAGGTGAAAGAATGAAATTAGGAGGAAGAAGAAGGGTATGGATCACAGTGTATGGAGGTAAAAGAATGAAATTAGGAGGAAGAAGAAGGGTATGGATCACAGTGTATGGAGGTGAAAGAATGAAATTAGGAGGAAGAAGAAATTTATTGCAGACAGATTAATAACCGAATGCATGAATAGACGTATTACTGTACATGGTGGCGACAATATCCATGGAATGTATCACTGTACATGGTGGCGACAATATCCATGGAATGTATCACTATACATGGTGGCGACAATATCCATGGAATGTATCACTATACATGGCGCACAATATCCATGGAATGTATCACTATACATGGTGGCGACAATATCCATGGAATGTATCACTGTACATGGTGGCAACAATATCCATGGAATGTATCACTGTACATGGTGGCGACAATATCCATGGAATGTATCACTATACATGGTGGCGACAATATCCATGGAATGTATCACTATACATGGCGCAAATATCCATGGAATGTATCACTATACATGGTGGCGACAATATCCATGGAATGTATCACTATACATGGTGGCGACAATATCCATGGAATGTATCACTGTACATGGCGCGACAATATCCATGGAATGTATCACTATACATGGCGGTGACAATATCCATGGAATGTATCACTATACATGGCGGCGACAATATCCATGGAATGTATCACTATACATGGCAGCGACAATATCCATGGAATGTATCACTATACATGACAGCGACAATATCCATGGAATGTATCACTATACATGGTGGTGACAATATCCATGGAATGTATCACTGTACATGGTGGTGACAATATCCATGGAATGTATCACTATACATGGTGGTGACAATATCCATGGAATGTATCACTATACATGGTGGTGACAATATCCATGGAATGTATCACTGTACATGGTGGCGACAATATCCATGGAATGTATCACTATACATGGTGGTGACAATATCCATGGAATGTATCACTGTACATGGTGGTGACAATATCCATGGAATGTATCACTATACATGGTGGTGACAATATCCATGGAATGTATCACTATACATGGTGGCGACAATATCCATGGAATGTATCACTGTACATGGTGGCGACAATATCCATGGAATGTATCACTATACATGGTGGCGACAATATCCATGGAATGTATCACTGTACATGGTGGTGACAATATCCATGGAATGTATCACTATACATGGTGGTGACAATATCCATGGAATGTATCACTATACATGGTGGTGACAATATCCATGGAATGTATCACTATACATGGTGGTGACAATATCCATGGAATGTATCACTATACATGGTGGTGACAATATCCATGGAATGTATCACTATACATGGTGGTGACAATATCCATGGAATGTATCACTATACATGGTGGTGACAATATCCATGGAATGTATCACTGTACATGGTGGTGACAATATCCATGGAATGTATCACTATACATGGTGGTGACAATATCCATGGAATGTATCACTATACATGGTGGTGACAATATCCATGGAATGTATCACTATACATGGCGGTGACAATATCCATGGAATGTATCACTGTACATGGTGGCGACAATATCCATGGAATGTATCACTATACATGGTGGTGACAATATCCATGGAATGTATCACTGTACATGGTGGCGACAATATCCATGGAATGTATCACTGTACATGGTGGTGACAATATCCATGGAATGTATCACTATACATGGCAGCGACAATATCCATGGAATGTATCACTGTACATGGTGGTGACAATATCCATGGAATGTATCACTGTACATGGTGGCGACAATATCCATGGAATGTATCACTATACATGGTGGTGACAATATCCATGGAATGTATCACTGTACATGGTGGTGACAATATCCATGGAATGTATCACTATACATGGTGGTGACAATATCCATGGAATGTATCACTATACATGGTGGCGACAATATCCATGGAATGTATCACTGTACATGGTGGTGACAATATCCATGGAATGTATCACTATACATGGTGGTGACAATATCCATGGAATGTATCACTATACATGGTGGCGACAATATCCATGGAATGTATCACTGTACATGGTGGCGACAATATCCATGGAATCATATACAACAATTGTGGAAGACTTTCTCTGTGTTAATTTGTCTTTCTAGTCACTTGCATCATTGCTATGGATACAAGTTTATACTTCCTTAGATCACAATTAACACACTGTCATCTGAAAGAATGGAAAGGTGTCAACTAGGTGTAAGTTGTGCATGAAATACAGTTGATTGTGACAGATTACAACAAAGGAAAAATATAGCACAAAAGTATGATTGATTCATTGATTGAGAGGACCATCATTATTGCACTTGAGTGGGTAACCATGTGTGCTCCGATCTCTTTCTTACACAGGAAGATCTCAGCTGCAGTGCATGAGCTCTGTAGCACTGGATAGGGTCCCTGATGTAATTTAGAAGTTGGTGAAAATATTATGTAGGAATTAAAAAAAAATATCTTTCCTAATGAATTTTGCCCAGTTTGAACTGAATTACTTGTACTTCTTACCTTGGGATCATTAGATGATGGGACTGACTCTAAGAGAGATTCTGTTACTGCAACGATTGGGACAATTTTGAAGATTTCTGTGGTTCCTATACAGACAAGTTTGAAAGCATTAGAGAAATGTAGTTAGTGCAACATTACATTGTCAGCAAAGTGTTTTTACTCATATTGTTTAAAACTAGACAGTTCCAACATAAACTAATTTCAAGACATCTGAAGAATCTATATACTATTTACCTTGTAATAATATTACATTCATTTATCTACAAAATTATATGTTTTTCATAAAATTTAGCTTAAAAGTAATTAAACAACAGCATAATTGTTACATGCACTTGAGGAATGAAAAGGTGAATAAAAAATATATTCTGTCGTGTTGTAAACAGTAAAACAAAATCCATTGATTTCTGTTTATCTCTGCCAAAACAACACTTGTAATTTGTATATTTTCAGTCAAGCAGTCGATGATTAGCTTTATCACTCTATGCAAGCAGCGACCCAAGACAATCATTATGTGCCGGTCAAATTATTTTACAACCATTCATATGTGATTTGTATTTTAATACTTTAGATATTCTCTCAATCATCTTGTTATGCCATCCTATAATTTCCTTTTTGTTTTCCTTTATTGTATAAATCTGCCATATTTCTACAAATGTTTTCCATTGTCATCCTCTATTGTCATCATTTGGTCATGTTGCTACAAATTATTAAGGACCTTCTTATCTAAGTATGTTTCAAATTTGTTTTGCTGATCTACTGCAATTTATTTAAAATCTAGATTGGTTTTATAACGTTTGAAAATAATATTTATTAACTGAAAAATTTTATACATTCCAGCAGATCCCAAAATGCTAATTGTGTGCTCTCCTACTAACAATCTTGAATTTGTTTTCTATTTTCAATCACTGTTTTACTACTAAAAGCAAAAATAATAATTATACAACCACTAACTGAACTCACATTGGAAGCCACCATAACCATTTTTATTTCTTTTTGAAATATTGTGTGTGTGTGTAGATATATATATATATATATATATATATATATATATATATATATATATATATATATATATATATATATATATATATATATTATATATATATATATATATGTTGTCTCTTGTATAAACTTCAATCTTTTGTAGCTCACACTGAGGTCTCCACATCCATGTTTACACAATCCAGACAAGTTTCATCATTTTTAATGAATAAATAACATTATCTTACAGTTTTTACAACAAATGATGAAGCCCTTATTTCAAGTCAAAATTTCATGTAAAAAGTTAAGTTGTGGAATTTTTGCAGATTTTATCGCAGTTTACTAAGCTAAAATTGAAAAAAGCTATGTCTACATGTGAAGCCAAAATGACAAACGACCTAAGATTAAATTAATAAAAATCGACTGGAATATAAATTTACCACACCTATTTAACACTTAGATTACCAAACACAAAGTAAACTGGCGTCCAACACAAATACTACATAGCGTGGCATGTATTAATTAACCTCTAAGAGTTAATTAACAATGTTCTGCCACATCCTGCTTCCTTTTAGTTACCATTCTCACATCACAATACCTTTCATGAAAGGAAGAAGATCTATACAGCATTGTCCTAGGATGTTAGTTTTCTCTTCTTTCTGTCGTTTTTCTTTGGCTAATACTTCTGTGATGGTCACTGTTTGTGAAAGAAGGATGAAATAGTGTACACTAATCCACAGTTGTGTGTTGTATGTGTTTTTATATTGTGCTACATGTGTTATCTATGTGCTATATTTTTACTGCAATAGTTGAATTGTTACATTTTGATGACAGCATTAGCTAGTGCAACAGCTGTATTATTTCCAGTGATTTCACAATGTGGATGTAGCCAATTGAAGACCACAGCTGAAGATCCGGTAGATAATGTAATGCTAGTTCCAATCTGAATCTCTGAAACATATGTGTGTTTCTGGTACTATATATTCAACTATGGAACTGCAATTTGTGAGAAACATTTTCTTATCTAATGAATTCTGTTCTGATCTGGTAAAGACTTTAAAAACATTTTGAAGTGTCATTAAATTTGTCCTAAAATTGGAGGATATGTTCCCAGTTCAAAAAATTAAAACAAAGCATCTATCTATTGTTATATCTTATAAAGATGTCTCCTCCTCCATTCTTAACCATCCTTTCTTCTGATCCATCTTTGTATAAATGTGTGTCCATTTCATGAGATTGACATTATTTGTAAAAATGTTCTGTGCCAATTTATTTAGTTTGGAAGGGAATTGGTGGTAGTTCTTTTCAATTAGAGAAGATTTTGTAATTATGGATATATTTTCTTGGCAGACCTCCACTTGAAATGCTAAGATACAGTACTGTGATGTCTCACAGCCCAAATGAATTAAATTCTACATATCTATATCCTTTTTATGTCTCATTTAACACATAAAGCTTCCACAAGAGATTTCTATCGTTGCCATTCTGCCACCATTCGTTTCCCATGTCAGGCCACAATCTTCCAACTCTCTTTCCACAGTTCTTCTCCATGTTTCTTTTGAACATCCAAACCTTTTCCCATCCACTGTCTATAAAAGAACTGTGCTAGCCAATGCCTCTAATAACATACAACATACATGCCCAATTTATCATCTTTGTTTTTAATGATAGTCTCCAATGATGCACATTTTGTTCATTTCAAAAGCTCTTCATCTGCTATTGCATTTGGCCAGAACAAATATTGCAGGATTCTTGCTTTCATTTCTGTAACAAACATTTTTACAGGAGTGAGTTGTCAGCCCCTGCCAAACCTTAAGCTGGAGGACTAGGAGGTCACCTTTACAGACATTAAATGTGAATTATGTATGCTTAACATCTGTGTATGAAAAAGAACATGGTTGTATAAAGTTACTGGATTATTTTAGCACTTACACTGAGTTTCTACAACAACAGCATGAGCTTAAAGTATCACTTACCAACAACAGGTTTATGTACAATATCATCCAGGGATAAAGGATCATCATAGGTGCACATAAGAGTGACACTAAAATTAATCTCAGATGGTATATCATGGGTACATTCTTGTTTGGGACTTTCTCCTAGACATTTATCACCAAATTCAACTTTCACTGTGGCATTTACAGTATCTCCTTAGAGCCCTCTGTGAGAAATTTACAATGAATTTTATTTGTACATAGTTGTGAACATATAGATATTTTCAAATAAAGTTTGTCAAAAGTGGATGAGCTGTGCTGAAAAGTACAAATATCGCAGTTTTAATATTAATTACCACCACAACGTACTTAAAAAAAACCTTGTATATCAGGCATGTGTACTCAGTACACTTAATCATGGTAGTGAAACATTGCCCTTCTATTTGTTTCAGGAGAAGTGCCTAAACAGTTTCCATTCATATGTGGTGCTTTTTTGTGAAAAGCAGTACCCCTTGAGGCACACTGTCTGTTGGTATTTAGGTTATGTGGCTGAACCATTCTGTTCGGCTAAACTCTATACAGATGTTTTACTAACTTTTATCCTAATGTTTTAATTTCTTATATGGCCTTCTCTTGATACTCCCAGCACTCTGCATAGACACTTCATCTCTGTTTGCATTTTAAAATTGGTGCAATTTATCCCATAATTTATTTGCTTTAATGCATTTTTTTATTTTGGGGGGATTTTGTTAATTACTCTTCCATTGAGGCCAAATACTTAGGAGCAATTTTCGAAGCAGATGGAAGTATCGATAACGAAATCAGCAATTGTTGTACAAAAGCTAACCAAGTACTGGGACAGTTAACACCACTGTTGTCACATAAGAGATACCGCTAACAACTAAAGCAAATCTCATCAGAACGATTTTCTGGCCACACTATGTTACCAGTGTCAAACATGGCCAATAACAGCAGCTAATGAGCGGAAAATCAAAACGACAGGGATGAGGTGTCTTAGAAGAGCTGCAGGTGTAACATTAACTGATTCCTACTGGGTTTTTCGCCTCTGGACGGAATTATTTTTTTAGTTTCCAAAATATTGCACACATACCATAGCTAAACTAAAATATTGTTTCTAAATATTATTTAAAGTTCAACTTATTATATATCAAATTAAAGATAAGCGAATGTACTTTCATAAAATATTTATTGTGTCCAAAATATAATGTTGTGTTGACTATGCTTGAAAAATATTAGCATGTATTAAAAAACTAATTGAAATTGTGAGGACGAAAATCCAACTTTTCAAGAGCCTTGATGAACATTATGTGGAATAAATCACTCTAACTGCTCTCTTTATATACGTAATCCATTTATGAATACACAAATGTTAAGAAAATAGTGAAGGAGTGTATGGTTTATTAACTGTTCACAAAGTAGCATCATGAACATTCATAAAAATCACTAGTTTTTTACGGTTACATGGTATCCTAAAATGATTTATAAACTCAGTTTCAATTCGAATTCTAGCATACGTCATGATGCTATGTATTCGTTATTATTTACACATCACTTCTAAGTAGTTTCCGGTTAATATAAATCTTCAATCGGAACAAAAATAATAAAAACTCAACAAAATAGTAATCGTCTTTTGAGCAACGCGTGGTCCAGGCAGATAAGAAATAGTTACACTTGAGTGTTCCACGGTACGGAATCAGTTAAGAGACTAAATTAGAAATGAAGAAATCTGAAGAAGACTGGATGTGAAACCAGTCAAGCAATTCATAAAAGAACAACAGATTAAATGGTTTGGACACCTGACAAGAATTCCCTGGTATCGCCTATCACAGAGAGCCACACAGAAAAAGTATAATGAGCACAAAGCAAAAGGAAGACCACGCAAAAGATGGAGTGACAGCATCAAGAACAGCCTTACAAAAATGAATATCAGACCATCTTCATGGGGAATTAAAGTCGGGAACATGATCTTGTGGTCAACCTCTACTTTGGCATAAGGATTGTGTGCAAGAGAGATATGTATGATACAGGTGCTGAAATTAAAAGCAGGAAGCTTAAGGATTGCAGAGCACATAAGGTGAGATCAAGAATAGAATTTTGAGAAACTTATTGCAGAGAGCTGAATATGTGAAGAGGAGCTATAAGACATGATGTGACAACAATATGTCTGAAATCCCATGCAACAATTGTGGAGGACTTTTCTCTGCGCAAATTGACCCTGCTAGTCACATGCATCAGTGATATGAATTGCTTTTACCTCTTCAAATAACAACTTATGCACTATCGTTTGAAAATGCAAAAAGGTGCCAACAATGTTAACTTCTTCTTCACCTTTCAACTCCCAACGGAGAACAGGTCTTCAACAAACTTCTTCCAGCTCTTCCAACTCTTTCCATCTCTTCCAACTCTTTCCATGTTTTACCTATCCTTTTAATATCAGCCTCCAGCTCTCTTCTCCAGGTCTGTTTAGGCCTTCCCTACTCCTCTTTCCCTGCAGGTTCCAAGACAGTGCCTGTCTTGCAATGCTTCCGGTCGGTCTTCTCAATATATGTCCTATCCATTGCCAGCATCTCTTCCTGAGCTCTTTCTCCACTGGTACCTGCTTAGTTCTTTCTCTGAGTTCCTCGTTTATAATCTTATCATACTATCTCAGTCCCTCTATTCTACGTAAACATCCATTTATGAAGGTCTTTAGTTTTCTGATGGTTTCTTTTGTTGTCTTTCATGTTTCTGAGCCATAGAACAGCACTGACTTCCCATTTGATTGAAAGATTCTCAGCTTTGTGTTTGTTTTTATCTCCTTTGACTTCCATATTTTACTCAATGCAATAAAGTTTCCTCCTGCTTTTGTATTCTTATCTTGACATCTTTGTTTGTACCTCCTTCTGTGTCTATGTTGCTACCAAGGTATGTGTATGATTCTACATCTTGTAGAGCTGTTTCCTCCAGCATAATCTGATTAACACTTACAGCATTTATTCTCATGACCTTGGTCTTTCCCTGTGTATTTTCAAACCTAGTTGCTAGACTTATTATTCAGGGTATTCCTTATTAACTAACCACACTTAACTCTTTCCACGCTTTAAGCGCACACTGCGCCATGTGGAAGTCCGTTGCACGCTTTAAGCGCACACTGCGCCATAGAGTTGCTTCCCTTATAAGAAGTCTTTCTAGTTTTACTTCTTCTGTTTTACTTATAGTACTTTTTAACCTTTTTATTCTGTTAGGTTGTCCAGTTTACTTCAATTTAGTATATAATAATATATATATGTTTATTTATTGATAAGTAGTTGGGATCGTAATTTTTTTTTTTTTTTTTTTACTTCCTGATTAACTGCTTTTAAAAATTGAGGAAATAAATGGGCGTGGAAAGAGTTAAATGCTTACATTTTGTATACATATACCAATGAATACATAAGCAAGCACAATAATGCCAAGTATGCATAACAACTAAGAGACAACAAAGTTCAGCAACTGCTAGGATGTGATACTAAACTCTCTTCCTGTAACAAGAAAAATGTATGAATTCGTGTCGCAACTTTTCAATTAAAAATAAATTATGCCACAATTCATAATTTACTCGATTAAATTCAGATATTTACTTAGTCCCCTTACCAAATGTCTAATCCTCACAACCGTTATATTGATTGGTTCTGGAGGTCGAATCTGAAGGGCCTCCATTTCACCAGCCATCTTGTAATATTCTGAGAAATATAAAAAATGTATATAAAATATTTATTGGATCGCAGCTTGCTAGCTCAAATGTTATCCTTGTCTTTCAATAGTCCAATGAAGAATATATATTCTATTTTATTGCTACATTTATGTTTTGTTGTTTCTTTGCGTTTGCTCTTATTAATCAACTTTAAGCACTCTTTGTGATCTGTGTGGTTTGTGCCGAGACAGGAAGTATGATGTGTACCCATTAGGTCTCTACAGCATGTAGGATAGGCACATAAAAATTTCAGCCAGTGTATGCATATTATCCAACAGGACACAACTTTGTACAGTTGGATAACTAAGATTTTACAAACGGGGAAATCACACTTTAAAGTACCACATCTGGAGTTATGTTGTAGCATGACATCAGATCTGATTGTTACATTTATGTGAACAGAGGATTGCAATAGTTTAGGGGTTAAGCACTGGCCTCTCATTTCAGTGCTTATTACACTGTTGTTATGATTCAGGAACAAATATTTGCATTGACCCCTGACACAGGTAGAGGTGGTAAAGTGCTTAATCCTATCGGTAATGGACAGTCAACTCCAAAATTTATAATTGTGAAAAAAGCAGATGTAAAAATAATCCTTTTCAGTTCGAAAAGTGATAAATGTAGGCTACAAAGTCGTAGCCTTAGCAAAAGGAATTAATACATCCAATTCTTTTAATTATTCAAAACAGCATATACAAATTATCTTCGGATCCTCACAGGTACTACGAGTTTGTACACTGCCACAAAGATCTTCCTTAGCAAGAAAGTTATCAGAGTACTGATGGTTATTCACCAACGTGTGATGATGATGGCTCTAACAATACAATGCATCTGAGTACTTGACCCAGATTTGATATACAATTGAACTACTAGTTATTCTAGACTTTGTGAGTGATCTTGCCTTTTTCTCACACAGACTACACGACGTGCAGGTAAAAATAGATGCTCTGACAGAAATGATGAAGCGGGTTTGTCTTAATATCAGTCAAGAGAAGACAAAAGTTCTGAGAAGCAGCAACATATAGAAAGACCGTATGAAATTATTTAATTTACGCACTTACGAAAATACTGGATTTTCTTGTAGTAGATCAATTAATAAATTTCTTACATTATGTCGAAATATATCTCAGCTAAGCAACACATTTTCGAATTGTCTTTTCTAGACATGCCTGCATATGCTGTTGTATTTTGTCATTATGTAATTATTGTATTCAATCTATGATTCTGATCTGAATGATATTCTGATTCTCAACGGTGGAGTCACTTCACTAATTACATTGAACTGATCTCAATAGAAACAAGCAAATTGTACAGCTATTAACACTCAGGAAAAACAGTATAACACAAAAATTCAGTCTGACAGCAAGATTTAAAAACATAATTAAATACGTTAGTTTACTCCGTACATTTTACGAGTTGTCCAAGCTGCTTTATTCAGAGACTAGAGTTACAACTGAAATAGCGTCTAGTTGCTTATAGCAACACTTGAAGTTTCCGGATGAAACGGAATCAAGTAACGCTCTTATTTATTAAAAAGAAATAAATGGTAGCTAAAAACGAAAGAAGCACATCATTGTTATTGATCTGAGAAAGACAAGAAGAAAGAAATCTGTTGCAACTACAAATTACATTTTTGTGCAATGAAAGCGGTTATCCAGCGAGTGATGAAAGCGTCTGTGATCGGTATAAATACTAAATAGGCTTTATTTTTATATTTTCATTTCAATAACAGTGTCAGCTTCCATTGCACAGTCACAGAAAAACTAAGACTACGACCACTCACTGGAGTGAGCAACAAGTTCAAATTGAACAACTCGGTAACACTGTTACTAACACCGTGACGACAATTAAAAAAGAAGAGCATGTAGTCTTAGTTACACTTAATTTTAATAATAAAAACACCGTTATAGTCCAAGTGACAGCTGAGTGTTTATTCAGTTTACTACCCGGTGCAATGAAGTAAATTCTTCGTCTTGAGACCCCTTTAATTTCTGTGTCCAAAATTATGTCCATTTATGACTCATAGTTTTGTAGTTTTGTGTGTTTCAACAAACAAAATAGTAACTAACAGTCAACACGATCTTTATTATTAAACCTAGTTTACACAGTCATTCATAGCTTTGCAAGTGTATGGTAGTAAAGTAACTTAGTAAGGACACTGTTTCGTACCAGGAACCAGGTGGTATGTATGTTGGAAAATACGGTGTAATACCTGCAGTAAGTTTCTTTAACCCAATAGTACACTGTGGGTGATGTCACCTCTATTTCCCACTGTTTTTATGTTACCCATTTGAGGTTGGGTTGACATGAGTGCCATCTGCAGTTGGAAAAATTCCACACGAACTAGGGTTCAAACTAAGACCATCCATTTGTGAAACAAATTCACTAACTACTGTACTTCTGCTGCTCTCAAATATCTGATGTCAGATCTTAAGTATATGGTGTAATGAAGTGAAAATATCCATAAATATATCACTGTTTATGTAACTTAATCATATTATAATTGTACGGGACAGAGTGTATATTAACATTTGCTAAAAACATATCTTTAAGTCATATTAAATTGTATAACAAATTGTGAGTTTTTATATACCCATGCTGGATTTGTAAACAAAGTGGAAAAATTCTAATTATATATTGATGTCAAGATATGTTTTGGTCCTTATGATTATGATAGTGTACAGCATCTTGATGATGTTTATATATAACTTCTGAATTTCCTATTCTGCTTACTGCACATGCTTAAATGTTTGTTCAACAGTTGATGATCGAACGGTGGGCTCTATAGGTCGTGGTCTTTGTGTGTTTATTGGAATAAATCGTCATGATACAGAAAAAGAGATTGACTACATGTAAGTTTTAATGACAGAATAAAGTATCTTTCTCTGACTTCATGTTTGTTTTATCTTCTTACATTTATAGTTTAAACTATTCTTGTCAGCTGACTTCATCATCATTATGTGCCACTCCAACTGATGCAGTTGATCATGAATTGCCAGAAACAATAATGGGGACAGTACACATCCTTGTTTTACCCTTGATTTAATGCTAAAGTTATTCCAGACACCGATGGTTGTTCTCACTGAGCACAGGCTGTTATCATAAAGACTTTTGCATAGATTGATCAGGTGCTCATTAACTCTGTACAGTGCTCAGATTTTCCATAGCTATTGTCTACCTAGCAAGCCAAAAGCTTTTCTTAGTCTACAAATGCAACATGTAGTTCTTGGTTTAACTACTACAAATGCAACATGTAGTTCTTGGTTTAACTACTACAAATGCAACATGTAGTTCTTGGTTTAACTACTACAAATGCAACATGTAGTTCTTGGTTTAACTACTACAAATGCAACATGTAGTTCTTGGTTTAACTACTACCAATGCAACATGTAGTTCTTGGTTTAACTACTACAAATGCAACATGTAGTTCTTGGTTTAACTACTACAAATGCAACATGTAGTTCTTGGTTTAACTACTACAAATGCAACATGTAGTTCTTGGTTTAACTACTACAAATGCAACATGTAGTTCTTGGTTTAACTACTACAAATGCAACATGTAGTTCTTGGTTTAACTACTACAAATGCAACATGTAGTTCTTGGTTTAACTACTACAAATGCAACATGTAGTTCTTGGTTTAACTACTACAAATGCAACATGTAGTTCTTGGTTTAACTACTACAAATGCAACATGTAGTTCTTGGTTTAACTACTATAAATGCAACATGTAGTTCTTGGTTTAACTACTATAAATGCAACATGTAGTTCTTGGTTTAACTACTACAAATGCAACATGTAGTTCTTGGTTTAACTACTACAAATGCAACATGTAGTTCTTGGTTTAACTACTACAAATGCAACATGTAGTTCTTGGTTTAACTACTACAAATGCAACATGTAGTTCTTGGTTTAACTACTATAAATGCAACATGTAGTTCTTGGTTTAACTACTACAAATGCAACATGTAGTTCTTGGTTTAACTACTACAAATGCAACATGTAGTTCTTGGTTTAACTACTACAAATGCAACATGTAGTTCTTGGTTTAACTACTACCAATGCAACATGTAGTTCTTGGTTTAACTACTACAAATGCAACATGTAGTTCTTGGTTTAAAAAAATGAAATGTTGAAAACAGATACAGTGGGTGAAAAGGTGCACATATTACATCGTCACTGTAAACTGCAACATAATGAAACAAATACCATTTTCAAAGCGAACGAAGAAGAGTGTTCAACTAACTTCTGTGTGCATATTTATCCACCACATTTATTGCAAGTTGTATTGTTCATTTTTCATTGTAGTCTTTTATACTTGAACATCAGACTAATTTTTGTTGTTACTGGTTAGCCTATTTTCTAGAATGTTAAATCAGATTTTGATTCTCTTTTGACATTTCAGAGTTAGAAAAATTCTAAATATTAGAATCTTTAGCGAAACTGAGAGCAAAAGATGGATGAAAAGTGTTGTAGACATGGACTATGAAATTCTGTGTATCAGTCAGGTATGTTTTTATTTGTTTTACAGCAATATGTTTAGTTATTTTTATTATTTAGACATTTGTTTTATTCATTTACAGCAACACCTGCATTTGCTATCTGTAACCTCAATTATTATTTGTATCCAAGGTGCAGTAACATTACCTTTGTTACCTCTTACCTCAGTTATTATTTGTGTCCAAGGTGCAGTAATATTACAAGGTGCAGTAACGTTACCTCTGTTACCTGTTCACTCAGTTAGTATTTGTATCAAAGGTGCAGTAACATTACCTCTGTTACCTGTTCACTCAGTTAATATTTGTATCAAAGGTGCAGTAACGTTACCTCTGTTACCTGTTCACTCAGTTAGTATTTGTATCCAAGGTGCAGTAACATTACCATTACTACCTGTCCACTCAGTTATTATTTGTGTCCAAGGTGCAGTAACATTGCGTTTGTTTTACAGTTTACCCTTGACGTAACGCTCAAAGGAAACAAACCAGATTTCAGCAAAGCAATGGGTCCTGAGCTTGCAAGATCTTTTTACAATAAATTTTTGGATACTCTGAAATCTCGATACAAGCCAGACAAAATACAAGGTAATAAATGAACATTATATTTTCAAAATTGTTTTGCTTGAGTTACATTTATCTCCACATTGTTTAGAACATTTCATTTTCCCAACGACAAAAAAATCAGAAATTAAGGTAATTTTACAAAGTACAATAACAAATAAATGTATGTTTCAACAAAAAGGTCTTTGTCAAGAAAAGAATACAAAACACATTAGGGGTAAAAAAAAACACTGACGCTATAAGGAAGGACACACATGTAATGTATAGGAACCTATCTATTTCTATCTATTGTCTATTCTTGTTGTGCCTTTCAGCATTCTGGGCATGCAAAGAGTTCAGGCAAGAGCCCTTGAGTGTGTCTCATATATGGTGTTTCCTACCGCCTTCACTATTTTTGAGGTTCACCATTGGCGGGGCTGACCATTGGCCTTGAAATCTGAATAGTAGTGCTCATTGTGGTGTACTGTTGGATGGCAATATATCACCATGCATGATGTACTAGAGTTGCAAAACATGACAAATTATTCCCTCTGAAAAATGTCATCACAATTGCTTTGATATCTGTACTAATTTTGTCCCTGTAGTTCACCAGTTTCTCATTCTTTATTCAAAGTGGTTGGTAAAGGGACAAACTGCTTCACATGTCTTGACTTCTGTAATATATTTTCATGTATTCAGGAAACCGTTTGAAGATACCGTTTGAGGTTTATTACGGTTTAGTTATATTGTAGGGTTTTTCAATAGCACCTTTGGAAATAGAAAACTCAATGTTTATATGTGTGATACTAAACTCTCTTCCTGTAACAAGAAAAATGTATGAATTCGTGTCGCAACTTTTCAATTAAAAAAACATTATGCCACAATTCATAATTTACTCAATTAAATTCAGATATTTAGTTAGTCCCTTACAAATGTCTAATCCTCACAACCGTTATATTGATTGGTTCTGGAGGTCGAATCTGAAGGGCCTCCATTTCACCAAAATATACACTTTACTGACCAAATTCGACGACCATCGAATTTCCGACTAAATGTCTTAGAGACCAACCGCTGATCGTCGAATTTCGAACATGTTGGATGCAAACAGACGGCAGTATCGATAGCATTAGTGATCATGTGTTATTCGGTCATTTTATTATTCCAAAATGGCATAGCCCTGATATAGAAAGTTTGACACGTTTGAAGCAATGTTTTCGTGAAAAATTCGTTATTTTGTAAGAGTACAATTCCAGCGTTTTTATAATGTCTGATAACATAAACTAGACTTACAACATAAATGATTTTGACTCTGCCAGCAAATATTGTGACGAAAGTGATACTGCAAGGTTAAGCAGAGATGTAACTGAATAATACCGCATGTGACAGTAGTGACAAACATGTTGGATTAGACGATAGGGTTGATGTTGGTACATCTGAAGTAAGTAGGGCGTTGTACAAGAGACCAGAACAGAACTGCACATGTAAATAATCTTTGGAGATGGAGTAATAGTTCTCAAAATGAACTATTTGAGCTTGACATTATTCTTCTATATGAATAACAACAACATGTGACCGACGTGTCACGTCAGACTCAACTGTAACTGGGTATATCAAATGCCCATTGATTTCTTTCAAGCTTCTTTTTTCTGATACTGCCATAGATCTGATCACTGATAGGTACAGTGAAAATCACATATATCAGTACACATGAAGTGTCATCTACACAAATCTTACTTGTGATCAGACTAGTGCATTTGAAATTTATGGATTCATATTGCACCTTCAGATTGGTATGGAAATGTCTTGTAAACCAGCAGTCTCAGACTACTGGCATAATAATTAAGATTGTGTTAGGTATCAGCTAAGGTTGTGTTTCATCCAAATTTATGAAAGATTTTCTTTATGGAAAAAAAACAAAGGATATATACTCTACTGTAAAAGTTTTGCATTCAAGCCCAGCTTTATTTCAAGAGCTGAAAGAAATTCAGATAGGTGCATGTGGAACAGTACCTGAAAACAGGAATAATTTTCTTGAAGAAAATGCAACTCAAATTAATACGGCAGATCAACCTGTGTTTTGTGCGACAGAAGATAAATTTATGCTGGCAGTGACCTGGCATGACACCTCATATCTACTGTTCACTCCAATAGTGTTATGGACAAGACAGTCTGAAAATTCATAATAACCAAGAAGCCAGTACTTGCAGAAAAATACAACAAAAGTATGGGGGTGTCAACCACTTTGACCAACCCACACAGATCCTCTATAAGTGGTACCTGCTATTATATCATTTCATAGTTGAAACTGCTCAGTTCAATTGGCACATAAGCTACAACACTGCAAGCTCCACAACAACTATCACAGCAAAGAAGTTTAGGCAGGATGTCAGTATTGCTTTTCTTGAACCTGCTATTCTTCAACGAAATGTGACGCCTTCATGTCCGCAAGATCATGATTTAGTGAGTGTCATTTCATTGCAAATATGTAAACCCAAGACACAGACAAGACTGTAAATTGTGTCGGCTGCAGGAAAAGAAGCCTGACTTGCATATGAAATGAAAATCGTGGCATATCCCAAAGGGCGTAGCCATCAACCACAGTAAACAAGTCGTTGATTTTCTAGGCACCACTTATACGTTCAGTAGTTTGCCATTGCTTTCTGAACGGTGGCGCCATCGTCCTGTTGTTAAAATCAAGGAAACAATTTGCAAGCAAACTGTCCGCAGCGTGATTCGAACTCAGAACGTCGGGTTAATAGACCGAGTCACTAACCCCTAGGCCACCCAAATTTCAATGTTTACCTCTATGCTTGACACTCTGCATCAAGTTATACCACACAGTTGAGGATTATCAACGTTCCCTGCAAAAACTCCTGCAGAGGCATACAGCTACAATATGAAGGAAGCAGATAAGACTATAACTAGAGGTGTAGTTTATTCATTTAACATTCACAAACACTCATTGTGAGATGCCGCATAAACACAATACACTCCAAAGAAAATAAAAATGTTTTCCATTTTATTCAAACTTATGTTTGTTTTTTTATGTTGAAATATGTTGTCAATCGTTAAATCAGTACTCATAATTAGCTTGTTTTATTCATTGACAGCCATGTCCCTAACATTTTATTGCCTTAAAATTGAACCAACTCAGTAAAAACTAGGAAAAGTGACTGGTTTTAAAACATATTTTATAATATCTATAAATAGCCACACAAAATCAAGATGGCCGCCCCATAATCATGCACCTAATTTACATAAAATATTTTTTTCGGATGTTACAACCATTCATAATAGTGCTCAGAAAATATTTAGGACGTATGTCGCTTTTCAAATTTTTTATGAATTTAATTTTAAAAACAGTTATTTTGTAAAAAAACTGCAAACATCGATTGGTAATGGGAGACAGTAATGCTCAGGATTGCTGGTCAGCAAAGTGTTAAACTATTCCGATTAATGTATTTGAAGTCTTGGATTTCCAGTAATAAAGCGTATATAGGGTGGGGTGTATGTTTATCTTTCAGAACACCCTCTCACTCTCTCTTGCCATATATACATGGCCTTTACTGATATGAAAAGTTTCACGGTATTGTTAACAGGTATGACAAATTTTGACCTGTTCTAGAAAGCATGGGAAAAACAAAGATCATGAGATTAAATGCTAATTCCAGAGACCTGATTATGTTGAGAGGAGCACCATTAAAAGAGGTGGACGCATTTACATATCTGGAAATGTTATCACCATTATTCTTCTTGAGCGCTCCATATCTACCACTTGTTAACCACTCTGTGTGATTTATATATGATCTGAGTCTAAGAGCGATTCTTCTTCTTTGCGTTGTTCTTTACGACCAATTTTAATCACTCTTTGTGATATGTTTCTTCTTCTTCTTTGCGTTCGTTCTTTAGGACCAATTTTAATCACTCTTTGTGATATGTTTGATCTTTGCCAAGAACGTGATACGTTGCACATTGGTTTGGTAGACCCCTAAATGCATAGACGTCTACACGTTTAGGATACATGTATCTGATTTCAGCCAAACCTCCTTAGTCGCCTCTTCGACATGCGTGGCAGGTAACAGTGGTTCTATTCTTTACACCCCAAATTTGGGCCCGGTAACCACTTGGGCAATTGTACATTGTGCCAGTTATGCGCCTACAAGTAAACCAGCACATCCAATTTCTACAATGCTTTTTATTTACTAGGGTAGCTTCCCTAGGTCCTACATCAGTCGCCTCTTACAACATGCCTTGTAGATCACAGTGGTACCTTTCTTTGCTTCCCTTGCGGGGGGCCCCAGCACCACACAGGTTTTATCAATATTCAAGGTGGAACAGATGAAGATGTTAGGCTTAGAATACAAAAGGCAAGATCAGCCTTTGCCATTCTGAAGAACATAGAACTCAAGAATGATCAGGAATAAAACTAAGATAATGATATTAACCCAAGTATCAAGACTGTTTTACTGTATGGAGCGGAGTCATGGAGGACAACTATGGGGACACCAAAAAGTTGCAGACATTCATCAATTAGATGACTATGCAGGATACTCCATCTAAGATGGTATGACAGGATCACAAACAGGGAGCTGTGGGATAGAGAGGGACAAAAAGAAGTGGAGCAAGATATAAAGGGCAGAAGGTGACAATGGATAGGACACACACTGAGGAGACTTCCTGACAGCATCAGGAGATAAGCTCTCCAATGGAACCCCCAGGGTAATAGAGGTAAGGGAAGACCCAGGAACATCTGGAGATAGAATGCGAGAAAATGAATAGAGAGTGCAGAGATATGGAAAAGATGACCTTGGATAGGCAGACTTGAAAGGTCTTGGTTGTTGACCTATGCCTCCCTAGGTGCAAAGAATACGTAGAAAGCATGGACTTTTGTTGCCATTAATTTTGATGATAGCATTTAGTATTTCAGAGAAGTTTATTGAGACATTCTAATTGATAAATACTGTAGTTTATATTTGATTAAAAGACCAACAATTTGTTGTTTGTTAGTATTCAAATGGTCACAGTTATACAAATTGTATTTTTATTATTTTGTTTAATTTTTATTCTGATAGATGGCGAGTTTGGAGCATATATGCAAGTCCACATTCAGAATGATGGACCAGTTACAATCCCCTTGGAAACTAAAGAGAGCAAGGTAGTTATAGCTATTTGTTCTTGAGTTAATTTAGTAGCACTTCAGATGTTTGGAATTACACGTTGTGCAAGTAGAGCTGGATGTTTGATGGGCAGAGAGATAGGAGTGTGTTTAACCTCCTTACTCATTCTGCTTTTAATTTTAACCTCAGTTCCAGCTTATCCTTCATGGCTGATAACACTTCTATGATATATGAAAGCAGTTGTATTTGATAATACTTCTATGATATATGAAAGCAGTTGTATTTGATAACACTTCTATGATATATGAAAGCAGTTGTATTTGATAACATTTCTATGATATATGAAAGCAGTTGTATTTGATAACATTTCTATGATATATGAAAGCAGTTGTATTTGATAATACTTCTATGATATATGAAAGCAGTTGTATTTGATAACATTTCTATGATAAATGAAAGCAGTTGTATTTGATAACACTTCTATGATATATGAAAGCAGTTGTATTTGATAACATTTCTATGATATATGAAAGCAGTTGTATTTGATAACACTTCTATGATATATGAAAGCAGTTGTATTTAATAACATTTCTATGATATATGAAAGCAGTTGTATTTAATAACATTTCTATGATATATGAAAGCAGTTGTATTTAATAACATTTCTATGATATATGAAAGCAGTTGTATTTGATAATACTTCTATGATATATGAAAGCAGTTGTATTTGATAACACTTCTATGATAAATGAAAGCAGTTGTATTTGATAACACTTCTATGATATATGAAAGCAGTTGTATTTTAATTTTTTTATCTTCTAGTTTGACTGGTGATGGGGTGGCCATATTCAGATTAATTATTTCTGGGTTTTTAAAAATTGATTTTCAGCTTAACTGGTTGTTGATTGATTTTCAGCTTAACTGGTTGGTGATTGATTTTCAGCTCAACTGGTTGGTAATTGATTTTCAGCTCAACTGGTTGTTGATTGATTTTCAGCTTAACTGGTTGGTAATTGATTTTCAGCCCAACTGGTTGGTAATTGATTTTCAGCCAACTGGTTGGTAATTGATTTTCAACTTAACTGGTTGGTAATTGATTTTCAACTTAACTGGTTGGTAATTGATTTTCAACTCAACTGGTTGGTAATTGATTTTCAACTCAACTGGTTGGTAATTGATTTTCAACTTAACTGGTTGGTAATTGATTTTCAACTTAACTGGTTGGTAATTGATTTTCAGCTTAACTGGTTGGTAATTGATTTTCAGCCCAACTGGTTGGTAATTGATTTTCAGCCCAACTGGTTGGTAATTGATTTTCAACTTAACTGGTTGGTAATTGATTTTCAACTTAACTGGTTGGTAATTGATTTTCAACTCAACTGGTTGGTAATTGATTTTCAGTTCAACTGGTTGGTAATTGATTTTCAACTCAACTGGTTGGTAATTGTTTTTCAGTTCAACTGGTTGGTGATTGATTTTCAGCTCTACTGGTTGGTGATTGATTTTCAGCCCAACTGGTTGGTGATTGATTTTCAGCTCAACTGGTTGGTGATTGATTTCCAGCTCAACTGGTTGGGTTGGCTGTGCTGGCAGCAGATTTTCACCTGGATATCTTTATGTGTGTCAGATAAAAGTGTGTTACTTAATATGTGACCTAAATGTTTTGTCTTTCTTTAGGATGAAGGAAAACAGAATACACCAAATACACAGTCAAACCAGGGAGCTGCAAACTTGACACCAGAGGAATCCTGACAACAATATATTCAATCTTTTTTACATGTGTTTTACATTTGGTCTGTTTTATCTTATCTGACCACAAATAAAACTTTATTTAGACACTATAAAATAGAGAGATCATACATTTTGTATGTATACATAGACCTGACACTTGGTTAAACACTGTTTATGAATGCAATGCTAAAGGCAGTTGGAAACTGTTAAAGATACATTTCAGTCAATCTTTGACATAAAGGCAGTTGGAAACTGTTTAAGATACATTTCAGTCAATCTTTGACATAAAGGTGATACTGATCTTGTCAAGATAAGAGATAGAAAATGTTGGTTATCCTTGAAAGTTAACCCTATCACTCTGTAATTTGTTTATACCTCCGGATGCAATTATATTGCAACACATGCTGAATGAATCAGTATACTGGCTTTGAGACATCATAAAAAATACAGTGAGCCAGTATATCGGTTCAGAAGGGTGAAGGAGTTAACATTCAATTCAGAGGCAACATATATTTGATATAAGGAATCATTAACTCATATTTTTGTTTATATTAATGTCTTGTAAACAGGTGGTAATGTATTGCTTTTTTTGCAAAGTAGATTCTGTTTGCTTGTTCACTGTTCATGTTTCAGTCATAAAGAAATGATATATATATATGATATATATATGAATGGCATTTGATTGCTCATTTTTATGTTTAATATTTATTTGTTTATGTGTTATATCTGTCTTATAGTGTTGAGTATAGTTTTGTCTTTCTTTATTCTTTGCCCAATCTCAGTTTCACATCTTCACATAGTCACAACTAACAAACACTAACCATGTTCAATGAGAATAATAAAAAGTAGTCACAACTAACAAACACTAGCCATGTTCAATGAGAATAATAAAAAGTAGTTACAACTAACAAACACTAACCATGTTCAATGAGAATAGTAAAAAGTAGTCACAACTAACAAACACTAACCATGTTCAATGAGAATAGTAAAAAGTAGTTACAACTAACAAACACTAGCCATGTTCAATGAGAATAATAAAAAGTAGTCACAACTAACAAACACTAGCCATGTTCAATGAGAATAATAAAAAGTAGTCACAACTAACAAACACTAACCATGTTCAATGAGAATAATAAAAAGTAGTCACAACTAACAAACACTAACCATGTTCAATGAGAATAATAAAAAGTAGTCACAACTAACAAACACTAACCATGTTCAATGAGAATAATAAAAAGTAGTCACAACTAACAAACACTAGCCATGTTCATGACGTTCTCGGGGGACACAATTGTCATAAACTGACATTAAACATAGACCCTTATTATTTCGGCACTTATCGCCTTAGCCGTGAAGACAAGTTTTCTAGACACTGACAATCTGGCTCTACCGGTATAAATACCCTACTCAGAATTGGTAACGAGTACAGTAATCCGCATAAAGGAGTTCCAAATCTGATTTTTCCTTGACCTTAGTAAATAATATAAGACGTCTGCTGTTACAGTTCTCCTTAAACATTACAGTGAACATCATACTAAAAACAAAACGATAGGGTAATCCCATATCCCTGTTTGAAAACGTTTATGAAAGACTTCTGAAGAATCTTCATCGGTCACACGTCATTGCACGAGCCACAACGAAACTTGATCAATCATGAACTTGCAGGCGACTGTAGTGAGCAAAGTTAATACCAGCCTGTACGGTTTTATGTACGTGATCGATCACGCCAACCGTTACAACGCTAAATCATAACGCAAAATCTAATAGTAAATCAGGAGTGGAATCACAAAATCTCGGGTTAAGACCCGCTGCAGTTAATAGTCGTCCATCGCAAGCAATGACATCAGACGTGTGCTGCTGCATCTCTCTGGTGTGTGCGGATGTGACTGTAGGATCCAATCCTAGCAAACAATCCTCTACCACAGGTAAATATACCTGACCGAGGCTAGACATGTGACTGTTGTGTGTTCTGTTTTTACGCTCAGCTCGTTTTCTCTGTAACCCTAACGGCACGACGATTCTCATCTATGCCAGCTCCTCTTGTGTTATTACAGCGCCACATTTGGCCGATCTTACGCCAGGGATTTCCGAAAGTTGTGTCTGTATCGAAGCATTTCAGAGACACTTTAAGCGTTTTTTCTGTCCACCAGCTGAACGTCTGCCTTCAAGCTCGCCATACATCAACTGTTTTGGGATGCGTTTAACAGGTTTCTGAGCAACTTTACCGGCCCATCCCACTTGGACCTTTTGTAACAGGGTGTTGATGCTTGTGAGCTTTGCGAGGGCTTCGGTATCTGGAATTTTGTTCTGCCAGTTTATTTTTAGTAGTCGGCATAGACAGCTTGTGTGGAAGTGGTTTAGTTTTCTTGCGTGTCTGCTATACACTGTTCATGTCTCGCTAGCGTAAGACTCGCTGCAGTAAAGATATATGATGACCCAAGGCAAAACAAAGCAAAGGCCGGCCACGCAAAGGTGGCCTCAGAGCACAGAGGCGACGAAAGACACTATTTATGAAGCACACACAAAAGCTAGTGCCAGAAATCTCTTCTTACCCTAAAGCTATGAGGGAAATTAGGATTGGAGAAGAGACAGAAAGACAAGGTGCATAGAGAGGCTCGCTCCGAGTATCTCCTATTTTGATCTGACGCTGAAAGGCAAAACAGGATCAGAGATAGATAAGCCAAAGGGCAGGTCACTCTGCGCTACTAACTAGTAATGAGTGTTTTAATTGTTTTTATTGTATTTGTAACAACTCGTTACTATTGCAAAAGATACTCGTTACTTCAAACTGTCGTTTTGGACCGCTGGAATTGTTGAGGCATGACCTACTTAAACTAGAGGCCATTTGACTGGCCAAAATATTGACTCATGACGTCACAACTACCGGCCGACTATCACGATTATGAATATTGAACTAAACTAAGACAGGGAGGCTAAAAATTAGTGTATTTTACATTGTTTATATTTTACTCCTTGTACATACAATCGATAAATTGCAGCCCTCATGTAACCTATAACGGTACAAGAGGAATTATTGTTATTCTTATTATTACATACAATCGATTATATAAAGAAGGTATATAAAACGATTGCAACTTATTAATGACATTTTTAAAACTAAGGCATTTGAAACAAAAATTAAAACACACCTACCTTTGTAAACGAATGAACCCTCAACACATTTCACCAGAAGAATCTTAATTTATATGATCTGAGTGTAGTTCTCTGTCTGTGGTAAATGAACCAGACACTTGTCTATTTCTATATATACAGCACTGTTTACATACTAACTCAGTGTACACTCTCAAAAGGCATAATATAGATGTCTAAGTTGTTGCATCACAAATAATTGTTATATACACATTGGGTATTATTATGTACAGTGTAAAACATTTTTATTCTTCTGGATTCATTTTTAGCTATTTAAATTTCCCAAGCTTTCTTTTTATTTGACGTGCTAGCCTGTTCGATTCTCTATGTCATTTTTTTTTTTCCTGTAGTTGTTTAAGAAAATATTTGCCAGTGTTGGAATGGCCCTCACCAAAACATCTGTTATTGAACAACCACAAGCTACACAAATAGTTGTGTCTTCCTTGAAGTAATGAATAAAATTAGCTGTCACATTGTCCATCACAATTTCCTTGTGGTTAGGGGAATTTAAAACTGTTGTTCATAAACTGAAGAGATTAGTGACTGAACAACAAGGTAAGCCATAAGACTTAAAACTGTTAAAGAATGTGTTGGGTATTTTAAGCCACCTCGGTCGAGTAGCCGAGTATAATTTATCCATGAAACAATGGATAGATCTGGCTCAATGTCTACAGTTAAATACTTGTCCTGCTGCAGAAACTTACAGCAGGTAGAGCACTTTAGTTTTTTGATACACTGAAGGCAATAAATCCGCTTATGTACTCCAGCACATTCATAGTTCCATCTGGAACAAGAATTTCACTTGTTTCCACATTAATCAGGAACCATGAATGGCTGAACACATTTGGTGCACTCGATGTTGTTTCCTCCGTGTCAATATCAGCCATGTTAAATACTGTTGACAGGTCAGAAATAGCAACATCCCCACGGCTTGATGAACACAAGCTTAGTACAGAATAAATTTTCAACTTCTTCTCTGATTACAGTATCTGTTGTACTGAAACAAGATAGTTCGCTCCTGACAGTTGCCTGTACTCACCAAACCTTGTTTCAATGTTATCTGTCTGCAATTTTCCCAGTAGAATATATTCAATGCCTAAAGTGCTGAGGGCATACTCAGACAACTGGATCACTGCATTCATGGTACGAGTCAGTGCATTGAAGGTCTCAGTAGTAAGTTTACCGCTCTGACCATCAAGATGTTGCCATGCCTCCAGCCACTTAGAAAACTGCATTAGGTGTATCAAATTAGCCTGATCTTCATTAGTGACAGGCTGTGAGAAAGGGTTGCGAGTTCTTACGCCGCCAAACTTTCTCTTCACATTGACAATTTTCCACCACTGAATGATTATACTGATGAAACTGGCACTGTCATTCTCACCGGCTAGCCTCAGCGCTGCTACATTATAATCATTAAACACACCTAATGCCAGTGGTACCTTCTGCCTATCAAGATTGGATGGGAAGAGTGCTTTGTACGTTAGACTTGGTGCCAGTTTAACAATTTTGTGTATATCCTTAAAATACACAGTTTTCAGACTAGACAGTGTAGCTTTCAAAACTGGATTATCAGAGTTTACAGGGTATGAAGGGCAGGCAAATGTCTGATCTGCATCCTTTAAATTTAGCCAGTTGTGCCAGATACATTTCAACAAATGAACAGAGTCATGAATTAGGAATATGGGTTTTCCATCTTGCTGAGGATTGTCAAAGCTGTATTTGTTAGGTGCACACAGTTCCTTGTAAACCTTTCTGTTAACTGCACTATTATCCGCAATGACAGCTAGTACAGTGAATCCAGATGACTGCACACACTGTATAGTCTGAAGCAAATTGGTCCGCAGATCATCTGCTGTCATCTTTTTCATGGGGATTAGTCCTACTACCTCAGTGTAGTTGCCAAATATAGATGATATCATGAATGCTTGTACAGTTGTAGCACTTTCTTTTGCATTAGAGGCCGTCCCTATTAATTGTCCTCCTGTGTAGTTCAGAGCAGATTTAACATATATCTCATCCATTTGAACAGCAACTATTCTTTCTCTTGTAGATAAAATGTTATTTTTTACCTGTAAGTATTTGCTCATATCAAAGCCAGATGATCTTGACATGGATGAAATCAAGTTTTAAGTGTAGATGGATGCGGAAGGCATAATAATTTTGATTTTCGCAAAAAACCGATAGCAGGCAGGAGACTTGATGTAAGCCATAAATGCCAACCATTGAGTTCTGCTACTATAACGCTTCCTTCTGTCATTAGTTCTCATCAACAACAGCTGTTCATCCAGAAACTGCAGATTTTCTTCTTTAACAATACTCTCTGAGTTTAAATTAAACAGTAAATTCATCGCCTTTAGCAAATTCTCATGAGCTTTTGTGATGTAGTCATCAACAGTTACATTTTTTCTATATCTGTGCCTAAACAATGACTAAGCAAATTTTCTAATTGGGACCATCTCTCTATTTTTCCATTATTGAAAAGCCAATTGAATGATTTTGTATCAACTGAATCCTCCTTAATATAAACAATGAAAGACATGTCTTGAGCAATTTTGATACTGAGCTCTATGGCAGGTGCTCTGTAGGGCTTTACATTTAATGTGTAGAACAGAACATATTCATTGTTCAAGCATGTGTGATGCCACGGTCCTTTAAGCAGTTGCTGTAATTTATTTTCGTAGCTGTTCTGTAAGGCCTTAAAATCGCTTACAAAATCTGTCTCCAGCCATTCTAAAACAGCGTTATCATGTCTTTTTTAACTTCAACAGCTCGTTGATTTGGGTCCTTTCGCTTCATTAAAGACTGGGATTCTGTTGATAAATATGAAGGCAAGCCTGGAAAAATAGTAGGATATGCATCCTGTTTTAAAACTGGGCGACGTTGAACAGTGTGTTCTGTGCCAGCAGAATCTCTAAATGTCTCGACAGTAATTACTTCCTCATCCTGAAAATGTTTTATACAAACAACACTGTGCTTGGTTGGAACCCAGTCTTTACGTGGAATACATCGAATCCATTTTTCTCGAAGCACAATGTTGCGTGTTTGCGATGGAAATTGAAACACTGTCGTATAAATTTCACCCTTGTAGTTGGACCTACATTCAGGCACACAACACTTCTCAGGCATAATTAATAATCCTTCACATAAGAATAAGAACACACATAAATCCACAAGAATAGCGAAATTTGGGCAGAATTACAAGTCCTTTCTAACCTGGTGTTTAAACTGACTTCTGTTGTAGATTCATGGGCCTTGAATTGTCACGTGACTAATATTGGTCCGGAAGCCTTGAATAGAGAAAGCCGTGGTTGAGGCGAAGATCGGAGTACTTATAGAAGACATGCCCGAAGTGCTATGGTGGTAGTCTTCTGATAACTCGTTACTTAGTATTCGTTACAATGTTTTATTTCAAGAGAATTACCTCGTTGTGGGTGTGAGAATTGTAACTGTCACTGCTGCAAAGTACATATATACAGCGGTGCAGCTCTAGGGTCCAACGCTAATCTCCAACGTTACAGCAGTTCTGATGTCAGTACTATCATCATAGCACTCCGGACATTTCCATTGATGCTCCAGTCTCCGCCTCAGTAAATTCAATGTCAGTTCGATGTCATACTTCCATTGTCAAACTACTTGTGGTTGTCGCGTAGGCCTATATCTTTCCTGCGGGTTAGAAGAATGGTGACAGACTAAATAATTACTTATAAAATGTAAAACATTCATTAATTGGCGTCGGCGCAGAATAAAAGGATTGATATAATTATATATAATCACTTAAGAAGACACTCAAATTGAAGTTGAATCTGTCCAGGGATTTAAAATAACGAGTTTGGAATTACATGCTGTACAACCAGCTTGTGGTTAATCAGTAAGCTACGGAAACCTTCAGTTTATATACTATTCAACATCTGTTGGGGGAGATTGAGCACATATAATATGTTTGTTAGGGCTGCTGTGACCTCGGTTCAGTAACCAATAAAATATAACCCTATGCTATTGTCGGTAGCAGTGGAAAAACATGTATGTGCTTTCGAATAAAAGTGTTATAGAAGAGTCCTTCGTATACCTTGGACAGAGAAGAGAACAAATAGATCTATCCAGAAAGAACACTAAAGCACAGAAAACTGGCAAATAAGAAAGAAAATTGAGATATTTTGGACATATAAAAAGACATGAAGGGCTGGAGAAGACCATCATGGAAGGAGGCATACCGGCAAAGAGAAGAAGAGGAAGACCATGGAGAAGATGGATTCAGGATGTTTCTGATGGTTTGAACATGACGGCTGCAGAGGCAGAGCATCTGACTTTATGAGAGAGAGAGAAATTCCGGAGAACTGTTGGGTGACAAAGTTATGCTCAGGACAAGCTATTTGATGATGATTGTCGGTACTTTCGGATCCAGGCAATAACAGGTATTCGAAAAACGGAGTTACCACTTGCACATCACTACCTGTGAACATTTACAAAACTGAATGGAAGGTAGGTCTTTCTTATCAAATATTATTTTGTCCCATAGATAAATGATTTATATGTCTAGACCGAACCGATAATGTGGTATTTAGAACCATGTTAGGGCCTACCAAACCAATGCGCAACGTATACACGTTCTTGGCAAAGATCAAACTTATCACAAAAAGTGATTAAAATTGGTCGTAAATTTAGAACGAACGGCACGCAAAGAAGAAGAAGAACCAATCAACCATGCAACATATATTTTGAAATCATTTTGAACACTAGTCACGACAGAGATGAAGTGTCTACGAAGAATGGGAGTATAAAAAAGAGACCAGTTTAGAAATGAGGCATCAGAAAAAAAAACATGTGCATCAGATCACCAGTGCTACAACAAATTAAATGGTTCAGCCACATAAGCTGATTATCAACAGATAGAGCGCATAAAAAAGCAATGCTACTCTAATACGGTTATACAAAGCAAAAGGTGGACCTCAGAAATAACAGGCAGCGATTATGAAAAACACTATTTATAAAGCACATACAAAGGGGCCTCTTCTTATCCTGCCGCTGTGAGGCAAACCAGGTCTAGAGAAAAGAAGCAAGAAGAAGATGCAGTTACTCAGTCAGAAGTGTTTTTCAGTCATATTTTTTTCCGATCCAGAAGCACTTGAGCTTTTCAACTCTTCGGCTCGGTGCCATGGACATCGTAACCCTTTGGTTCGGTGCCACGAACACCGTAAATCTGGGGAATCTGTGGCTTTTCTGCCATCCCGCGAATTGAACCCAACACACAGAGGATAGTCACCCGTAGTCCAACGCGCTACGAACACGCTGGGCAGACGGGCTTTTCAGTCATATAACATAGCTAAAGTTTACCTAGTTCTAGGATGCTCTCTGTGTGGATCTGCTTAAGAGTCTTAGTGAGGGATTTCACTTTTGAATTCACACAAGCGTAACATGTATCCCTTCTCAAGTCATGTTAAAGATTATTTATATGCTCTTGCAAGCCCAGATCTTGATGACTGAATATGTTCTCTATGTTTGTTGTTCTTGTCAAAATATTTGTATGTGTATTTGCAGAATGGCTGGTCTGGCCGAACAGATTAGAGCGCATGCTCCCACAAGGAGACCCCAGTTCAATTCCCGGCACGGTCAAATAGTTTTTCATCAGGGACATAAAGACAAATCCTGACCTGAACAGCTTCACTGTGACTGCATTAGTGATGCGGCCATTACATTCCACAGGCACATGTCCCCCTCTGTCCTACACCTCCCTCAAAAGCGGTATTACAGGCAGTAACGACAATTGTTTTTTTATTAGCAGAATGTCGCTGAGTAACGTGGAGAGGGAGATGCAGTGTGTCACTCATTGGTTCTCTGGCTGGAGTGAAATACAGAAACAAGATTTTCAGAAAGATCTTCTTGATAAGTAAGTCATTGTTATCTAAATGTCATTTAACATCTTAAAATATACTGCATTCCTCACTAGACAATCTTGTACATGTTAGAGCAATGGTGAAACAAGTAAAAACAAAGTACTATAGTTCTACAAAGTACAAAAACAATATACAGTGAAGTTTCAACCATAAGTCCTTTATCAAGCAAAGGATACAACAGAAACGAAGAAATTCATACTTCATGGATGGCAGACATAACATATACTAGCCCAAATAAATCCCTAATTGTCCTAAAATGAAAATATGTGAATAAAAACGAAATAAATGTAAAAAAAAACTCTAAATGGGAAAAGAATATATAACAAAAATAATAAATTATATACACATCTTTTATGGAGCGTGAGACGAGACAGTATTAAGAAGCATAGGGATGTAGTGCATCGAGTCCATGAGGTCGCAAGGTACCATATAAAGATATAAAATAATTGTCTAGAGCAAATAGACTCTGATCATCGAAGGAACATGATAAGATGGCAGTGACCTGGATATTGCTAGCTCCCAAATGGTCCGTTCCATTGAAATGAGTGTCTACATGTGTCACAGAGCATTTGCGTATATCACTTACGTATTGGCAGAAACGGTCACTAAGCATTTTGCCAGTTTCACCTATATATGCATTGTCACAAATTTTACAAGTGATGGCATAGAGTATCATGCTTACCTCACTAGATAACCTTGAAGATGTTAGAGTATCGGATTTATCTCACTAGACAATCCTGAAGCTGTTCAGAAATCTAGACAGTTCTGAACATGTAACATGTTTCTGTGACTAGACAGTCCTGAACAGTATTATGTTTACCTAATTAGATGATCCTGAAGATGTTCATATTTCATACTTATTTCACTAGATAATTCTGAATATGATGCCTGAATGGATTATTGGTTTGTAGACAAACACAACTTTTTTACTCTCAATGGGATGTCCAATTTCAGTAGCTGACAAAGGTTATACATGCTGATCAAATATCCCATATCAAATGTCCCATATCCATTTATAATGTTTTTCCTGTCAATATCCAATGTTCCCTTGTATCTAATATTCAATTTATCGATAACTAATATGAGTCATATTCTTATGACTGAGAGATTGGTACATGTATCGACTCAATCACCCCTCTCTCCAGTCATTCTTTAAAAAATTAACGCTAATTACAGGGCTTTGTTTTCATTTATAAGAGTATGCTGAGAGACTAATGGGCAGAAAAATTAAGGTTGCTTGCCTGAAGCTGTCGCCACATGTGCAGGTCATCAGTTTTATTTTCTCTCCAACGGAAAAAAAATCTCTGTCCTTACCGAGGGGTCAAACACTGAATGTTTCCACAAAGTAATACCCCCTCTCTTACCCATTCGGTCATCCACTGCCTGTTCATTCTTCAACAATTCAAAATTGCACATTTTTTAACTTTAGTCTTGTAGTTAAATTCTTCATGTTTTGAACATACTGTTTTTGTTTATAGCATTGAAACTTAGGCCATATATAATGATCATTTTTTATTATTTTAAAATATTGTGTTCCCTGCTTTTTATTTTGCAGATTAATTCCAACCAATGTATCAACCTTATTTGA
Source organism: Arion vulgaris (assembly GCA_020796225.1). NCBI lineage: Eukaryota > Metazoa > Mollusca > Gastropoda > Stylommatophora > Arionidae > Arion > Arion vulgaris. The sequence continues at coordinate 4,056,672 of CM036759.1, forward strand.
TTCCATGAAATCACTAGGAGTAAGTGATAGACCTCCAAGTATATTTCAATGTCAGCTCAAACTGTTTTCACAGTGGTTTTCTTGTTGGACTGATGCGCACCGTAATGTTTTTCTACTGAAACTGCAAGTGTTAGATCCAGGATTTGTTGCTAGCTTCAACAAGGAAGCAGAGAGACTAGCACAGAATAATTGATATTGATTAACAGAGGGGTGTCATTAACTGCTACAAGGTGTGTTATTAACTGCTACAAGGCGTGTTATTAACTGCTACAATGTGTGTTCTTAACTGCCACAGGGTTTGTCATTAACTGCTACAAGGTGTGTTATTAACTGCCATGCAGGTGTGTTATTAACTGCTACAAGGTGTGTTCTTAACTGCCACAGGGTTTGTCATTAACTACAACCAGATGTGTGATTAACTGCCTATGAGTGTGATTATTAGCTGCTGTAAGGTGTGTCATTAACTGATACCAGGTGTATTATTAACAACTGCAAAAGGTACCATTAATTGTCACCAGGTGTGTTATTAACTGTTACAATGTGTACCATTAATTGTCATGAGATGTGCTATTAAAAGCCACCAGATCTCTCTTGATATATGTCACAATCTATCATGAGCTGTGCTATGAACTGACATCATATGTGTCACAAACTAACATGAGCTGTGCTATGACCTGACATATGTGTCACAAACTAACATGAGCTGTGCTATGACCTGACATATGTGTCACAAACTAACATGAGTTGTACTATGACCTGACATATGTGTCACAAACTAACATGAGCTGTACTATGACCTGACATATGTGTCACAAACTAACATGAGCTGTACTATGACCTGACATGTGTCACAAACGAACATAAGCTGTACTATGACCTGACATATGTGTCACAAACTAACATGAGCTGTACTATGAACTGACATCATATGTGTCACAAACTAACATGAGCTGTACTATGACCTGACATATGTGTCACAAACTAACATGAGCTGTGCTATGAACTGACATGTGTCACAAACTAACATGAGCTGTCTATGACCTGACATATGTGTCACAAACTAACATGAGCTGTGCTATGACCTGACATATGTGTCACAAACTAACATGAGCTGTACTATGACCTGACATATGTGTCACAAACTAACATGAGCTGTACTATGACCTGACATATGTGTCACAAACTAACATGAGCTGTACAATGACCTGACATATGTGTCACAAACTAACATGAGCTGTGCTATGAACTGACATCATATGTGTCACAAACTAACATGAGCTGTACTATGACCTGGCATCATATGTGTCACAAACTAACATGAGCTGTGCTATGACCTGACATATGTGTCACAAACTAACATGAGCTGTACTATGAACTGACATATGTGTCACAAACTAACATGAGCTGTACTATGACCTGGCATCATATGTGTCACAAACTAACATGAGCTGTACTATGAACTGACATATGTGTCACAAACTAACATGAGCTGTGCTATGACCTGACATATGTGTCACAAACTAACATGAGCTGTGCTATGACCTGACATATGTGTCACAAACTAACATGAGCTGTGCTATGACCTGACATGTGTCACAAACTAACATGAGCTGTACTATGAACTGACATATGTGTCACAAACTAACATGAGCTGTCCTATGAACTAACATCATATGTGTAGCTATTTCTTGATTTATTGGATGTACCTCTAACCAACCGTATATCTTTTGTTGCTAAATTGGACAGTCTTGGTAACTTGTGTGTTCCCAGTCACATAACTTTGAGGACCACTGTTCTAGCACATATGTGGTTATTTTTCTTTAATATAAGCTCATATAAAATATCAACATAAAACCATAACATGAATGTTCTTTGAGATTTTTAATTGCAAATAATAATAAAACAAGACATTTGTTTCATATATTATTTCACTGAGTATTGTGTTAATTGTCTATTTTTATATGTTGGTTAGTTGTATATCAAACAATCTTCTTCTTCTGCATGCAACTTCTGCTATGTGACTACACCAGTATGTATCATAAATAGGGTGGTGCTCTTGAGGTCTTCACCGGTTCCCCATAGTTTGTTTTGAAGGGTTGTTTCTGTTGGCCAGATTTCAGTTATCAGGTTGGGGCAGTCTTACAAGATTTGATCTGGGACTGGATTGCACCCACAGGTGCAGGCAGCCAAGTTCCTGAGATCCATTCTATGGAAGTGTGCTCTGAGACAACCATTGATTGCTTTCATTGAGAAAATAGGATGAAAGGATCATGTAAATAGCAGGTAAATGCAGACAGTTTTGTTGGTCATGTCATCAGTGCTGTTATCATATAATTTAAAGGTGGAGGATTTACTTAATTGCACCTGGTTTCCCCATATGACTTGGTTCCTCTCGCCAGTAATGGTATTCCGTTTCAGTTTTAAATATCTTCATTGCACTCCAGACATGTCCATAGGTGCTCTGATCTCCTTCGCAATATCTTCAACAGTGTCCAACGAATGGTATTCCACCTGCTGAGATTATTGTACAAAGCACGGACTCCATAGCTCAAGTAACAATCATCCTGGGGATGTCCCAAAAAAATGCAGCTGTGAAGAACGAAATGATGAGGTCCGTATTCAAACCCCGACTTTTATTATGCAAGGCAAACAGCTCTACCATTTTGCAACGGAGGCCCCTTGCTGTAATATGAGTAGGAGTGAAATAGAGTCTGTGTATCAAAGGGAAGGAGATCGGAGTGAAAATAGGAATTGTCAGGCATCAACACTTTCTTAAGTGTACAGAATATTTGTTAATCAACATAGAATAAGTGTGATCAGTTACGTTACGCTGATGATGATGTTAGGAAGGAGATCGGAGCACCTACGGACCCGTCCAGAGTGTTGGTATGATGATGCTTGATAATCACTAATTTAACACATTCACTTCTGAAGTGACTAGGAGACAATGGTTGGAGTCACTGAAGATATCTAGACTGGGTTAGGAGACAGTGGTTGGAGTCACTGAAGATATCTAGGCTGGGCTCAGAGACAGTGGTTGGAGTCACTGAAGATGTCTAGACTGGGCTAGGAGACAACGGTTGGAGTTGCTGAAGATGTCTAGACTGGGCTAGGAGACAATGGTTGGAGTCACTGAAGATGTCTAGACTGGGCTAGTAGACAATGATTGGAGTCACTGAAGATGTCTATACTGGGCTAGGAGACAATGGTTGGAGTCACTGAAGATGTCTAGACTGGTCTCAGAGACAGTGGTTGGAGTCACTGAAGATGTCTAGACTGGGCTAGGAGACAATGGTTGGAGTTGCTGAAGATGTCTAGACTGGGCTAGGAGACAATGGTTGGAGTCACTGAAGATGTCTAGACTGGGCTAGTAGACAATGATTGGAGTCACTGAAGATGTCTATACTGGGCTAGGAGACAATGGTTGGAGTCACTGAAGATGTCTAGACTGGTCTCAGAGACAGTGGTTGGAGTCACTGAAGATATCTAGACTGGACTAGGAGACAGTGGTTGGAGTCACTGAAGATGTCTAGACTGGGCTAGGAGACAGTGGTTGGAGTTGCTGAAGATGTCTAGGCTGAAAAAGATCAGTTTTTTTAAATGTGCCAGGGCATGCAGGTGTAAGGAAAATGAATGTGCTGAAAGACTTGCAGGTATGGCTGCTGTCAAAAGCGGCAAGGAATGGATCAGGCTGATATTGTGAATACTCTAAGCAATGGATCAGGCTGATATTGTGAATACTCTAAGAGAGAGAAGACATACATCTTATCTTGGTATAAGTTCGTCTAGCCACTTTATCTGATTGATTGCTAGAACCATCATCATTGCACTTCGGTGAGCAACAACATATATGCACCGATCCCTTTCTTACATACGAATATGTCAGCGACAAAGCACGAGCTCGGTAGCACCGGCTAGGATCCCCGATGTAATTTAGACGATGGTGAAAATATTTTGTATGAATTTAATTTTTTAATCTTTCTAATGAATTTTGCCCGGGCATCGGTTATCAAACCTGTCCTTCTCGATTTTGAACTGCCAAAGTTTCTTTTACGTGTTGAACATGAACACAGGGCCTACGTTTAATTGTCCGTCTCCGATAGGACTAGGAACTCGCTTTCACGCAACGAGGCAGCCTATTTCTATTGTCACCACATGTGGAGTAGGATATTTGTCAGCTCTATACCGATGCAGTTGAAGCTTCATCATATTCCTTGAAACTTTTCTTTCGTCGTATGTTGTCATTGGGGAGAAAACGTTAATAGTAATAATAATAGCGTTGATCGCAAGCGATAATGCTAACAGTCTCCGACTTGTGTTGCTGCACCTTTTTGCTGTGTGTGGTGGTAGCTGTATAGTTCAATCCCGAACGTGATCCCCTACCACGGTTCGAACCTGCGTGATCAAGCTTAGAGATGTGTGTGTTTTGTGTTCTGTTTTGTCGGGCGGTTCCATTTCCCCCTCCTCAGCATTACGACCATTCTCAGTTATGCGAGCTCCTCTTATGTAGGGTTACCCTGTCCTCATCTTTATGGACATGTCCTCATGTCATGAGTAAATCTGAGCGTCCGCAAACAATTTTGGAAAGAAGCTGCCTCCATTGCTCTGTCATGGTGGTGAGCAACAGGTAACCCATACGATTATCATATCAGACTCGATGAATATGCTTCAAATGATTGAATCTGGAAGTATGCTTGTGGAATGGGTGGACATCATTCGGAGATCACAGCTCAATAAAATGACTTGGCTGGACATGCTAGAGTGCAGGGTAACGAGCGTGCTGACTTTCTTGCAAACAATGCCCCGACTCAAACGGGCAGAAGTATGGACAGAGCTGATATCATCAATGCGGTACGCTCTCATTTATGTGACATGGGCAAGTCTCAGACACTAGAACGAGTTCGAGAATTAGGCGTTAAGTTTGGACATGCCAGACGGTGTCATCTTCGTGGTAGAGAGAGAAGTATAGTAATCAACTTCTCATGGGTACGGTGAACAAATGGACTTTGGGATGCTGCTACAGGGGGGCAGCTGAATGGGAATGCCCAATGTGCCATGACGTCGATCGCATAACATAACAATTTTGGAAATTCCTAGATTTGTCTGCAATTTTACACTGCAAGACAAAATTAACACTCTGTGTAAGCGACACCATATGCTAACTGCGTAATATTTGATTTTCTAACTTGGCACTCAAAACAGAATCTACAATCTTTGGACAAACTACTAAGAATCATAAAAGCAAACAAAACATTAATGCACATTTGTGCACTTTTCACTGTTTGTATTGTGTGTTTTAAAGTCTCAGTTATCAGTTTATACATAAAACAACTTGAAAAACAAAGTACATGACGTCATCAAATAAATGTGAAAAAACCTATATTATAGTAGGGAAATTAGCTACAATAGTCTCTGCTATGATCTACTGTTTTTTTTGGTAAACTGGAAAGTACCAGTGAATTATTCATTATAACATAGGGTTGCCATACATCACATTTTTGCAGACATTTTAGGAGAAGTGCTCATTTCAGGGATCTAAATATGGTCAACTCTTTCCAAGTGTTCTCATTTTAGAAGATCAAACCTATGGCCCCTACCCCCTTATGTTATTGTTATTATCTACCTTTTCTGTGTCACACTTACCGGGTTGTTGCCCAGTGTCGTCACACAGCTACCGGTTGTTCCATGTCTCTGTACCGGGTTGTTGCCCAGTGTCGTCACACTGCTACCGGGTTGTTGCCCAGTGTCGTCGTTTTCTGTTTTTGTCTTGCGCTGTTTTGGTGACTTGTGTGATTGTTATTTTTGCTCTTTCACAGGATTCTGCTACGCCATCTAACCATCTTTTCCGTGGTCTTCCTCTTGCCTTCTTTCCTGATGTTCTGTTGTAGAAGACTATGTATGCTGTGGAGTTTGGATGCATTCTTATTAAGTGGCCAAACCACTTCATTCTTTGTTTCTCAATGTAATTCAAGCATGGTTTTGTGCCAACTTTCTTTCTTATGCTGATGTTAGTGATTCTGTCTTTTTGTGTGTTGGTAACTTTGCGCAGGCAACGCATTTCACATGTAGTTATTTTTTGCGACTGCACTTTGCTCATTGTCCATGTTTGGCTCTGGTAACACAAAGTAGGTATAAAAATGCTGTTGATCATCTGCTGCTTAGCTGCCTGTGAAATTTTGGGTGCCTTAACAATGGGGCTAGCTGGTAGGTTACAGCATTTGCTTTTGTACTCTAGCCTCTATCTCTCTATCTAGTCTTCCGCTAGCCTCTATCTCTCTATCTAGTCTTCCCTAGCCTCTATTCTCTATCTAGTCTTCCAGCTCTATCTCTATCCAGTCATATACTACTATATGTTACTTGATCAATAAATAATTCAAACATCAATTGCATGTGGGTACAGGGACCAAAGAAACATTGGATATAGCTGCATTGTAGAACAAAGCACGTATGGGCTTGCTAATGATATGAGGATATCTATTGGGATAACTGAACTAACTGATAGAATACACAAACATTAAGATAAAAGGATATCATTCATCTATATTCAGTTGGTCATGTATATTATATAAAGAGTTGTCAGTTTGTCTGTGTTAGGAAACCGTTTAAAAGTACATATATGTTGTCCAATCTCTTCTTGTATATTATATAAGGAGTTGCCAGTTTGCCTGTGTTAGGAAACCGTTTAAAAGTACATATATGTTGTCCAATCTCTTCTTGTATATTATATAAAGAGTTGTTAGTTTGCCTGTGTTAGGAAACCGTTTAAAAGTACATATATGTTGTCCAATCTTCTTTGATATTATATAAGAGTTGTTAGTTTGCCTGTGTTAGGAAACCGTTTAAAAGTACATATATGTTGTCCAATCTCTTTCTTCCAACCTCCATATCGACCACTTGTTAAACCACTCTCTCTTACGACATGCTTTGTAGGTCACAGCGCCACTATTCTTTGCTCTTCTTTCGACCCTGGAACACGCGGTCGGAACTTCTCCTTTAAATTAACCTCTTTAAGTTCCTGTAACCAGCTATTGTTCATATTCGAACATTTCCTTAAGTTCCTGTAACCAGCTTTGTTCAATTAACTTTAACCTGTTAACGTTGAGCCTGTAACCGAGCCTGGTGTGAGAGCCGGTGACGTGAGAGCCTGGTGAGGCGTGGTAGCGAGAGCCGTGGTGGTGAGAGCGTGGTAGGTAGAGAGAGCCGGTAGACTGGAGAGAGCCGTGGTGGTGAGAGCCGTGGTAGGGGAGAGCGTGGTGTGAGAGCCGTGGTGAGTGGTGAGAGCGGGGTGAGTGGAGAGCCGGTGGTGAGCGGTGGGAGAGCGTGGGTGAGCCGGGTGAGGAGCCGTGGTGGTGAGAGCCGTGGTGAGAGCCGTGGTGGTGAGAGCCGTGGGTGAGAGCCGTGGTGGTGAGAGCGTGGTGGTGAGAGCCGTGGGGTGAGAGCCGTGGTGGTGAGAGCCGTGGTAGTGTGAGAGCCGTGGTGTGAGAGCCGTGGTAGAGCCGTGGTGGTGAGAGCCGTGGTGGTGAGAGCCGTGGTAGACGGTGGTGAGAGCCGGGTAGTGAGAGCGTGGTGTGAGAGCCGTGGTGGTGAGAGCCGTGGGGTGAGAGCGTGGTGTGAGAGACGGGTGGTGAGAGCCGTGGTGAGAGGAGCCGGTGTGAGAGCGTGGTGGTGAGAGCCGTGGTGGTGAGAGCTGGCGAGAGCGTGGGTGAGAGCCGGGTGGTGAGACCGCTGGTGAGTGAGAGCCGTGGTGGTGAGAGACCGTGGTGGTGAGAGCCGTGGTGTGAGAGCCGTGGAGCTGGGATGGTAGTGGAGACCGTGGTGGTGAGAGCCGTGGTGGTGAGAGCCGTGGTGGTGAGAGCCGCGGTGAGTGGTGAGAGCGTGGTGGTGAGAGCCGGTGGTGGTGACCGTGGTGAGAGCCGAGTGGTGGTGAGAGCCGTGGTGGTGAGAGCCGCGGTGGTGAGAGCCGTGGTGGTGAGAGCCGTGGTGGTGTAGTTGTTAGTGATCTCGCTATTTAGGCTAGTGGTCCGGGTTTAATTCCACAGTGGGGTGAATGTTTTACCGACCGTAACGGTTCTCATCTCGACCCAGCCTCAAATGCGTACCAGGAAAAGAACTGGGAAGTGCTGGAAAGGCCTGCCACACAAAGGTAGACATCAGGAATAACGAGGCAACGAAAGACCTGTTTAGAAGCGCACATAAAAGCCCGTTCTAGAAATTTCTTCTATCCTGAGCTGTGAGGCAAAACAGGATTGGAGAAAAGAAAAAGAAGAATACATTAACCACAACCATAAGTATAATAAACCTATAAGTATAATAACCATACCATATACATTAACCACAAGTAGGTGCCTACGTTAATTACAAGTGTGCTAACCACTTGGCAAATATGAAACGCAGATTTTGATTGGCTCATATTCTTGGCACATCAGGTTAATTACGCATTAACTCTTCCCATACCATGAATATTAATGAGTTCTTGCCAACATTGTTTTATGACATCAGAATTTGTATCACACAACTATTTGGTGTTTACGTTGTTTACAGTAGGTAAGAAAGAAGTGTTTCGCCCACTTCATAAGAATGCAACTAAACTCCACTGCATGCAGAGTCTTCTACATCAGGAAAGAAGGCGAGATGCAGACCACAAAAAGATGGTTAGTTGGTATAGCAAAAGTCCTGTCAAAAACAAAAATAACTAACAGACAAACCACTAGAGCAAAACAAATAAAATATAAAAGCAACAGCATGGGCAACAAACCGGTAACAATGTGACGACAAAAAAGAAGAAAAAGAAACAGTGGATCTAAAAAAAATATAAATATATATATAATATACTAAATAACAATATAGCTTAATCGAAGATATACACTATTTCATTATATCAATTTAGTTTAGTACTTTGAGCTAGGATAAAAAAACGGAAGGTTTACTACACGGAAAGAAAGTTTTCTGTATGAAAAGTCATATAACGGCTGGTTATCGCTTCTCTTCTCTCCTTTGGCTAAGATGAAAGTGTAGTGTCCTTGATCGCGACCAAATTGTGGTAGCCTTCATAGAACCAGCAGGCAACTAAATTAAACAAATTTAGAGCAGCTCTCAATCGAAAGAATGACGATACTCGGAGTTTTTACACGTTTCATACGTTCTTGGGTCCTCCAGCTATGGTACTACCGGATTTGGGCATAAACCAAACGGCAGGTGGTTTATTTGAAACACATTTGTAAACCACTATAGTGGTGAACTCTTAGTATATGCACACTAAATAATATTTTTACGGGAGGGTGGGGGTGGTGGATAAGGGTTAAGCTGTCGCGTTCCGAATGTCGTGGGTTTCAAACCGAACCAACCATTCTGTTAGGAGTGCATTTTTTCGGAGATCCTAGGATTGTTGCCGAAGTTACAGAATTTGTGTGCTTTGTGCAATACTTCTCAGTAGGTGGTGTGCCATTTCTGTGGAGGGGATCGAGCTTATGTGAGTTAAACCTAGTCAATACTCTTCGGCAGGTGATTGCCATTTCTGTGAGGGGATCGAGTCATGTGGAGTTAAACCTAGTGCAATACTCTCTCAGCAGGTGGGTGTCGTTCTGTGGAGGGATTTAGTCATGTGAGGTCAAACCTAGTGCAATAACTCTCTGGACGGGGGTTTGACCTTTAGGATGTCATAATTAATCCCAATGAATACTCCATGTTCTACTGAGGCGATCGAGTCAAATTTTCTGTAAATTCTCCAGGGGCATGAGTCAATTTCGATTTAAACCTTACATTTAAAACTGATTTAAATGGATTCTGACAGGCGTAGAGCTTGTCTGTCACCTCCATTCAAGGTATGGCTCTCGTCGTGAGGCCATCGTGATACCTTTTCCAAAGATTCCTGATCTCAGTGTGGAGATCGGTTTTCCAGATCCTATCGGAGACGGAGATCGATCCGTAGTCCACTGGTACAATGCTGAGCCCAGGGCTCAAAGAACCCGTGACATTTCAAAATCGAGTAGAGCAGCTTTGAAAGTCGCTGTCCAGGCAAAATCGAGTAGAGCAGCTTTGAAGGCCGCTGTCCAGGCAACATTTATTATAAAGATTCAAAATAAAATTCCTACAAAATATTTTTACTATCTTCTAAACTACATCGATTACCCTCGCCGATGTGACGGAGTTCGTGCATTGTTGCTGAGATCTTCCTGTGTAAGAAGAGACCTGCCCACATGTGGTTACTCACCGAAGTGCACAGATGATGGTTCTATCAATCAATTAATAAATCTGACTTTAAAATAGGTAAACCTGTGCAACTCTCACCAAGTGAAGTCTAGGATATTTCAGACGTGAGATCAACGAATCTCATTCATAAAAATCGTACCCTGATGAAAACGATAATGATAAAGCTGACTAAATCTATACGTTTGTGAGCTAAAGATTCAGCTCGTATATCAACTGACGCAGACAGTACTAAAAGAATATCTACGGCATATCAGTGAGCCTAAGGGTATGGACATGAACAGTTGGCAACTGTGCGAGATACTTTGTGATGGCAATAGCTCACAATATTAATGGAGGCAAATAAAAACATGTATACTAAATTACTATATTGACTGTTGGGATAACTATATATTGTACATTGACTCCGCGGTTTCGTTTGCCAATTTAAATCTTGGACTTGGGCTTAGTAATGATGTATCTGGATATGTTTTGTCATAAATGATACGATACTGTGATATGAATGTTTATTTTTCTCTTGCCCGATCAGATATAGAAACAGTGAAAACAAAAGTAGTTATTTGGACTCTGGTTTAAATTATCCTGTCAATCGATTACATATAGCAGAAGTTTCAGAAACAATTTCAAACGCTACGATTGGACAGACTCAGCAGTCGTCAACGTAACACGCTTGCCAGAGATGATCTCCCACTTGAGTTCATCATAAATGTATTGGCTGCTCACAGTAATATAAACACAGAATAGTGAGTGTGATTAACAATGCAATATTATACTAAATGAAACCGCTTAAATAGTTTGGACAATTTATCAATGCCATCAATTGTTTTGGGCTCAAACCGTTTGTTTAAAAGGTCAGAGAAGAAAGTTTGTCACAGCATACATGCCATCTTATACTTATCACAAAAATTTGCAAATACATCCATCTTTATACTTACCAGAAGTTGTAACATACATGCCATCTTATACTTATCACAAGAAAGTTTGTCACAGCATACATGCCATCTTATACTTATCACAAGAAAGTTTGTCACAGCATACATGCTATCTTATACTTATCACAAGAAAGTTTGTCACAGCATACATGCCATCTTATACTTATCACAAATACAAATAAAGTTCCCGTTTTCATACCATGGGGTAAACTGAGGAATATGCCGTGAGAAATGTGAACGGTTTAGAACAGTGCTGCTCATCCTTTTTGTATAATGGGGCGCATCTGATTGTGTGGAGGCGCGGCACCATTGGCGATTGCAATAATAAACCGATTGATAATAATAGTAATCGATTTGATAATAATAGTAACCGATTGATAATATAGTAATCGATTGATAATAATAGTAATCGATTGATAATAGACGATTGATAATAGTAATCGATTGATAATAATAGTAATCGATTGATAATAATAGTAATCGATTGATAATATAGTAATCGATTGATAATAATATTGATAGATTAGTAATCGATTGATAATAATAGTAATATTGTAATAAATAATATTACATATTTCTTCTTCTTTTGTCAGAACACTATAACCGGGTTGTTAACCCAGTGTCGTGGTTTTATGTATTTGTCTTGCGCTTCTCTGGGGACTTGTGTGATGGTTTTCTTAGTCTCCTGGCAGTCTCTTGGGAATGTTAAAGCAGTAGACAATCTGGGAATTTAAGCTAGGACTTGAATTGAGCTGTAGAGTATCTTGGGAATTTGTAAGTGTAAGACGAACTTGGAATGTTGAGCGTAGATCTTGGGAATTTGTAAGCTGTAAACGTACTGGGAATGTTGTACAGCGTAAGACGTAATCTTGGGAATGTTGTCAAGCGTAAGAGTCTGGAATTGTAAGAACGTAATCTTGAATGTTGAAGCTGTAGAGTAATCTTGAATGTTGTAACAAAGCTATGTGTAGCTGTAAGACGTAATCTTGGGAATGTTGTAAAGCGTAAGACTAGTCTTGGAATTGTAAAGCTGTAAGACGTAATCTTGGGAATGTTGTACAAGCTAGAGTAACTTGGAATGTTGTACGTAGACGTATCTTGGGAGTGTAAAGCTGTAAGCTAGTTGAATTTAAAAAAAAGTAATAATCTATTATTGAGAATGCTTTTTCCTCTTCCAATTTTAATTATCGTTAAAGTCGGGGAGTAACTTGGGGGCATAAATTTACAACGCGGGCATCATGGCGCCCGCGGGCACCACATTGGAGCGCCCTGGCTTAGAATATCTCGGTTCACATCTAAACCAGATATGAAAATGGCATAAAGGAGATTCAAGAACAAACATAGACTTACGAAAACATTAACCACTGAAAACAATATAGAATGGAACTGATAGGAAACAAAAGATCAAAATACTAAAATCATGCGTATTCCCATTGACAACTAATGGTTGTGAATCGTGGACATTTAACAAGACATGGACAGAGAACAGAAGAAATAAATGTATCCCTCAAAATAAAAAAAAAACTGGCCGATGCTAGACATAAGAATGAGAAAATTGAAGTATTTTGGCTATATAAAAAGACATGAAGAATTGAAGAATACCATTATAGTAGGGGGCATCACAGCAAAGAAGAGAAGAGGACGACAGTAGAGAAGATGGATTCAGAATATAACTGATGATTTGAGCATACCGGCTACAGATGAGCCCATTTTAGGGCCGTTAGAAATGTATTGTCCGATTCTATATGTTGTGTGCTGTTTAAGAAGTGAATTTCTTCACTTCTATTGTATCCTTTGTTTGATAAAGACCTTTTGGTAGAAACGTTGCTCTGTATTGTTTTTGTGTTTTGTAAAACTACAGTATTTTGTTTTTACATGTGTAGCATGGTATCAGATCTGACTGGTCATACGGTAGCCGACGGAGATGACCGCGACTATTTTGACCCTTATAGACAAGTATAAAAGGTCATCGTCATCACACACACACACACGCATTTAGATACAATTTTTTTCCGATCCAGAAGCACTTGAGCTTTTTAGCTCTTCGGCCAGTGCATTGGACATCGTAACCCTTCGGTTCGGTGCCACGAACACCGTAAATCTGGGAATCTGTGGCTTTTTCTGCCATCCCGAGGAATTGAACCTACACACACAGAGGGATAGTCACCGTAGTCCAACGCGCTATGAACACGCTGGGCAGACGGGCATTTAGATAGAATATATAATATCATTTTGTTTCGTGAAATTCGAGGAAAAGGGAACAGCCGAAATAATGCAAACTCTGAGCTATACATGTTCCTGAACAAGGGAAGCTATTAGTAGAAATGTTAAGTTCGACCTGGAACAGAAAAGGTGAAGAAGATCGCAGACATGAAATTATACAAAAGAGCCCAAACAATAATTGTTTCTGAATAAAAGCCACTAAGTTATTGGAATATCTCATGACAAATATAAAACTAGGATCATAAAAACCGAGATACAAAATGCGAGCATTATGCAACTTGAAAGATGAATATGATATTACTTACTTACTTACTTACTTAATCCTGTCATGCCTAGTGACACATGGGGCTTCAGAAAGGACTTTCCATGCTCTCCTGTCCGTGCAACCTTCAGCGCAGAGCCCCACGTCAGAGATGCGGTGTCCAGTTCCTCTTCCATCATGCGCCTCCATGTTGTCCGTGGTCTGCCTTTCTTTCTCTTTTCCTCTGGTGTCCAAGTGAGGGCTATCCTTGCAGGCATTTCTTGTCTCATTCTCATAACATGTCCGAGCCATTTCCATCTTCTCTTTTGAGTATGTCATTCATTGACTCTTGTCTTGTGTCTTGGAGTAGTTGGTTATTGGATATTTTTACTGGCCAAAAGATTTCCAAGATTCTGCGAAGACAAGAGTGGTGGAAAACTGACAGCCTGCTAGTATCTCCTTTGGTCATCCTCCAACACTCCGATCCGTAGAGCAAAACTGGCAAAACAATGCTTTATAGAGTTTAAGCTTTGTGGTCCTATTGTAGATTTTGGACTTCCATACTGGTTTCATTCTGGCAAAAGCAGTTCTGGCCTTACTCAGACGTGATTTTATATCTTCCTCTGTGCCACCATTTAGTGTCAGTACGCTACCAAGATATGTAAACTGCTCAACCCTTTCCAGTGTTTCATCTTCTAACATTACTGGTTGTTGGATTTCACTGTTTGTCATAATTTTGTTTTTCCTGTGTTTGATATTACTCACATTTTATTCATTACTTGGGACATAAGTGAGTCCAGGGGCGGCTCGTCATTAGGGCCAGTGGGGCCGACCCACCAAAAATATTGAGTACCTGTACTTATTATTTTAGACATTATTTGTTCATAATTATTACTTTCAACGTGATACTGATTAGCTTTGAAAGTTGATATATAACGCTAAAATATCATACACAGTCTGAAATTTGAAATTCATAATATTTTACCCCTAATTAGTATACGCCCTTGGTCATTAGGGGCCAATAAGAACCGGTTCTTCCAAACCAAAAAGAATTACCGTGTACTTATTATTTTAGAAATTATTTTTCCGTAATTATTACTTTTAACTTGACACTGATTAGCTTTGAAAGTTGAATATATAACACTAAAATATAAATATTATATCAGAATAATATAACAATCTGTTATTTATATAATATCTCCTTTTTTAAAAATCATTATATATACTGAAGCTCATCTTTTTGCCTCTAATACTTCAAGCATTGTGCCGTGCTCTATTTCTGGGGTTAGTTTACAAGTTCCTACATAAGATGTAACATTGCGACCTCTGAACTTTGATCGCTATTGCTATAATAAATGCCAAAACAATGTCATTTTCGTTCAGCCGGAAGATATATTCATTCTTACGCAGCTAAACTACTTCTCAGATAAACGAGGACTCTAGCTCAAATA
Source organism: Arion vulgaris (assembly GCA_020796225.1). Lineage (NCBI taxonomy): Eukaryota > Metazoa > Mollusca > Gastropoda > Stylommatophora > Arionidae > Arion > Arion vulgaris. Next base: position 4,071,725 of record CM036759.1, read on the forward strand.
GTCCGTTTAATTATCGATTGAATCCCCAAGTTTATATAAAAATAGTATAAAATTATAGAAAATAATAGTACTAAATAACAGACTTTCTTATAATAAGATTAGTTTTATGGAATTGTTCCTTGCATTAATACATCTTGTCTCCAGCGATAAATGCGACGACATTCGTGACCTTTGAGCATGGTTCCCCTTTACGTCCGCTTCCGTGAACTCTGACCAGTCGACTGACGCAGAGCCAATTATAAACGTATGGGCCTTCAGACTCAGGTAAGAATTATGAGAAATCAGACCCCAGCTACACCACGTGACCTCGCATTTCAGTATTTGTGTATATAGACGGATTCATTTTAAAATCAACATAAAATGCTAAATCGAAGTTATATTATGCAACAACTTAAGTTTAACATTAAGAATATCAATATTATGAATATTTTTCACCAATAAATAACCATAGACACAGAATTGAGTAAAATTGTAAAAAGCCTCAGTGTTCTATCAAACATCTATATTTTCCGGCCCCTTTTCTGATCTAGGTCAAAGAACCCCTGGTCAGTTGTCTGGCCTAATTATCTAGAGTTGGCTGTGACTGACGTCACTTGATCTAGGTTAGCAAGTTTACCCTTTTTAATGGCGAAACACGTAATAACAAAGTACTGTACTTTTACAAATTACAAAAACAATGACAATATACAGCAACTTTTCGACCAACAAGGCTTTATCAAGCAAACGAACAACAGGAGTGACGAATAAAAAACCACTAACATATGGACGACTACATACAGAGAGATACTGGCAATATTTTTACGATGCTCTGATCTTATTCACAAATTCGTGGTTTGTTGTCATGTAGGGTCCACATTTTCAATTTGCGTTGCAGACAAGTTTTAAAAAAAATATTCTCTAGACGCTCATGTCGTTTGATATGTCCGAAATATTTAATTGTCCTTGATTTTATATTATTTAGTAGCCAACTCTGTTTAATATCAAGCTGTTGCAGAACAGAAGCGTTTTTTTCCTAAAGGGTAATGGGTCTAATGCGCATAGGGACAACGTCGCGCCAGGATTAGTGAGCTGGAACTAACCAATATCCTACCCCACCTCCACGTGGTGACCCTAGAAACAGACAACGGTTCCTGTCTGGCTAAGCGGGTAGGGATCGAGGTAGAGCTACTCTGGTATAAGTAGTGATGCAGACGCAGTTACATTGGATGCGATCAGCTGGCAACACAGACGAGCAGAATCCCAGAGTGACTATTAATGCACATCTCTCCGGCCGATGGGAAAAGCTGAACAAATAAACATAAAGGGATGAAAGGTGCATCCAGAGAAAAGACTGGGCCCATATGGGGCGAAACTCGGAGCCACGAGGTGGAGCTCGAATTGAGTTGCGTGTCATGACAGTCTCGAGGCATAGTAAATGTGAGCACAGTGAGAAAACAGATCAACACGGTGAGCAGGCACCAAAGTAGAGCGAACAATCATACGGCCGATATACAGGGGAGCCCACTGGTGGGGACAGACATGTACGGTGCTGATGATAAAGCGACGAAAAGGGGGCAAACGTAGTAGTGAGCGGCTGTTCCAATTGTGCAGAAAAATTGGAAAGCCCAACAGAGGCTTGAATCCAGTGCAAAACATCCTACCGAATGGTGATAAACTGTGCACTGTGCACAGTGAGATGTAAATGGGTAACGTATCGTCCAGTAGAACAATGTGAGCACAAGTGACGGGAACAAAGGGACGGGCCCAGGCGGTGGACGAGGGCACAAGCAGAAATGGGCGAATGGGCACCAAAAGAAACGCGAGGTGGCGAGCCTCAAAGATGGGGTCTCCATTCAGAGAGCAATAACCGCGTTTTCCCTCGCAGATAACTACTACTGCCTTGTAGTTGATTGGGGACAATCAAAGGCTAGTGGAGCAAACCGTACACAAAACTGGACTGCAGGCAAACCAAGCAGTCCAAAAAAAGACTGGTAAACTCTGCAGATGACGCTCAACAACCCGGGAGGAAGGTTGTCTAAGAGTAGCTACCCTAAAAGAAAATAGCAACCTGCTGCTTTGCAGGTCGGCTGGGGACAGCCCGAAGCGACGGAGAGCAAACCTAGTAAACGCTGACTAAAGCCTGACACGTCGGCGAATGATAAGCACCAGAGCTCCAAATGGCGCTAAAGATGTGACGAAATACACCCATGCTAAGGCTGCAGGATTCAGATTTCCACATGAAAGCAGAATTTATGGGGATATCTGATACTTCAATCTAAGTGGTGATCGCGACCTCGAGAGAGAAATAAAGAGAGAGAGAGAGAGAGAGAGAGAAAGGGTAATAACTTCCCGGAATAGACAAGAAATAGTAAATACTCCAAAAACCTCAATTTATCCGAAATATTTGCCGAGCCCCACCATAAAAAATGACCACGAGCCGCCACTGCTACCAATGTAAATATGAGTTTTACTAGGTTGTGATTTCGTGTTGGGGATAAACAACGACGGCCACCTACTGATATTACTAAGAACAATCATTCTGACAAGATCAAATTTGCGCTGACAGAATCCAACATTCTCTTATACACACAAACTCAAACATTCTCAAACACTCGCACATTCAGACACATCTACTCACGTGTGGTGCCGGATCCCGCAAGGGAAGCAAAGAATAGTACTACTGCGACATACAAGGCATGTCGTAAGAGCGATTGAGGTAGGGTCTGTAGAAGCTATCCTAGTAAATAAAGAGCGTCGCAGAGATCTGATGTGCTGGCCTACTTGAAGGCGCATAACTGGCACAGCGTACAATCACTCTTATGCTCAGATCACATACAAATCACAAAGAGTGGTTAAAAGTGGTCGATATGGAGCGTTCGAAGAAGAAGAAGAAGCAAGATGCGACTGGTGTAGGTGCCTAGGGAAGCTACTATAGTAAATAAAAGCGTCGCAGTAATCGGATGTGCTGGCCTACTTGTAGGCACATAACTCGCACAACGTAAAATCACCATTAGGCTCAGATCACATACAAATTACAAAGAGTTGCTAACCGGTGGTTGATATGGAGGTTAGAGAAAGGAGTGATTCACCTGATGGAAGTAGATATACGGAGGAGACTACGTTAATTTACTCAAGCTCCTGATGGAAGTGAGAACTACAGCTTTTAACTAGTTAGCTTCTGTTGAAGTGAGAACTGTAGTTTACTGGCTTCTGTTGAAGTGAGAACTACAGTTTACTGGCTTCTGTTGAAGTGAGAACTACAGTTTACTGGCTTCTGTTGAAGTGAGAACTACAGTTTACTGGCTTCTGTTGAAGTGAGAACTCAGTTTACTGGTTCTGTTGAAGTGAGAACTGCAGTTTACTGAGCTTACTAGCGTTGAAGTGAGAATAGATTTACTAGCTCCTGAAGTAGAATGTTACTACTCCATTGAAGTAGAATTGATTCACTAGATTGAAGTGAAATGTTTACCAACTAGAGGTTGAAGTGAAGAAATTGATTTACCAACTCAAGCTGAAGTGAGAAATTTGATTTACCAACCTAGAGGTTGAAGTGAGAAATTTGATTTACCAACTCAGAGTTGAAGTGAGAAATTTGATTTACTCAACTAGAGGTTGGAAGTGAGAAATTTGATTTACCAACTCCAGGTAGAAGTGAGAAATTTGATTTACCAACTCAGGAGAAGTGAGAATCGAGTTGTTACCAATCAGGTGAGTAATGAACAACTCAGGTGGAATGTAGAAATTTGATTTACCAACTCCAGGTGAAAGTGAGAAATTTGATTTACCAACTCCAGGTAGAAGTGAGAAATTTGATTTACCAATTCCATGTAGAAGTGAGAAATTTGATTTACCAACTCCAGGTGGAAGTAGAAATTTGATTTACCAACCAGGTAAGTAAAATTTGATTTACCAACTCTAGGTAAGTAGAAATTGATTTACCAACTCCAGGTAGAAGTAAATTGATTTACCACATTTTGTCCTCAGAGATTTTTCGATCTGGTTTTCATTGTCCATGACTTGATCCGTATGCCAGTATTGGTTCTATGTAGCACTGAATAACTCGCATTCTAATCGGAATTGACAAAGACTTGTTGCAGATAATGCTTCTCATTTTCAGGAACGATGTTTTCGCTTGTCCTATTCTACTCTTTATTTCTGATCGGCATCTGCTATCTGATGTTACCAGGATTCCGAGATATCTAAATTGCTGCACTTGTCTTAGCCCAGTCCCATTTACTGTGATGGTGCATTTTGTCAGAGTCTGCATTTTTTATATTTATCATAACTTCTGTTTTCTTAATATTAAAACTGAGTCCTTTATTGTTACTTTCTGTCACAACATTATCACAACCTTATATAGAAAGGGGAATAACTTCCCGGAATAGACAAATAATAGTAAATAGTCCAAAACCATGATTATTTCCTAATATTTTGTCTGGCCCCTATCGAGAAAAAATGACCACGAACCGCCACTGAGTGAGTCCAACGAATAATAAAAATAATAATCATATTTATTCTCAACCCATAATTAGGAAGATTTTTAGACACGATATTAGCTCTATCATGAGAATAATATTGGATATCGCATGAGAACGATATTGGTCTCAAAATGAGAATAATATTGATATCGATGAGAACGATATTGGTCTCAAAATGAGAATAATATTGGATATCGCATGAGAACGATATTGGTCTCAAAATGAGAATAATATTGACTTTAAAATGGCTAGTGTGTGTGTGCTATAAACTTTACTAAATAGATCACTAGCTGATGAACCCGACTTCGCACGAATGAAAGTTGTTAGTAATCCTTGATGAGGAATTGGTGAAGCCGTTCCAAGAGATGTCATCTTCTTCTTCAGCAATTTCTGGTCATGCGCTTAATTTACTGTGGACCACAAAATGGGCAGTCAGCTTCAGATCTGTCAGGTTTCCCCAAAGCTTAATTTTCAGGTCGACTGGGTGTGGCCACGTGTTGCTTCTCAGCTCACCTAGGAGAGGACAGTCTTACAGGATATGCTAAGGTGTCTGCTCCGCCTGCTGACACTGACAGAAAGTTGTTTGACTTATTCTTAGTCTATATAAGTGTTTGTTGAGTCTGCAGTGTCCGGTGCGTAGTCAAAATATAATGACTTGATCTGTTCTGCTTAGGTCTTTGAGGGAGTCTTTTCCATAATCATATCCAATGTTTGTCTTCCAGTCTACTGCCGATTTTCTCTGTATGAGGGTTTTGACCTCTTGAAAAGACAAGGGTTGGTAAATTTGATCTTTAGCACTGCCATTCTTAGCTAAGACATCCGCACTCTCATTGCCTGCAATGCCACAGTGAGATGGATGAATGCTTCATTCTTCAACAAAGACCATTTGGCAACTTGTGCTATTGCTCGTCGTCTGGCGTCTTGCTCGAGTCGGACTACTGTTTGTTGAAATGTCTCATTTGATCGATTATTAGCCCGGCGTGTTCTATTAGCTTCAAGTGTAATCAAAGTAGCGTCTTCGTTTTCTTCCGCTCTGAAAATTGTCATTCACGAACTATTAGCTGCACGTCGAAAGGGTTGCATCTTCGTTTTATTCAACTACATTTTCTGTAGACCTACGTGTTGCTCTTCGTTTACTATCAATGCGGGTCTGACAGAAAAGCGTTCTTTTCTTAGACGGCATTGTATATAATATTTCAACAATAACAATAGAAAAGGACCTGCGGAATTTTGACAAAACAGAATAAGTACTGGGTGTTCAAGATAATTGCAGCCCCATTGAAAAATAGATAGCTGCCAGATAACCTAACGCGTTGTGTTTATGTATTATTTAAACCGGTTCTGACTAGCTCGTCCTACGTTACATTTGTTCATCGCCCCTTCCTGCACTACAATTACACACCATCACACAACCTTGACCTATACTACGTCATAACTGAACCTTCTCATTTCCATACATATATGCCAGATTAGCTCCATTCACAGGCTGCTTTTAAGATGAACACAATGCATTAAACAATTTAATAGAAAGTTAACACATAAAAACGTTAGCACACAAACTTAATATTGATGCAATTTCAAAATTGAGGCTAGATTGAGCTTGGGTCATTTAAAGTTTCCGCTGTCGAACAATTAATTTAGCTCAGAAAATGACAAAGCGTATCTTACGGTAGTTACCCTTCTTCAACTGTAGAAAAATATATTTGGTAGAGGTCACGTGGTGACTACCACTACTGAAACGTAAAAAGTTTAAGTGGGATAAGACATATCAGTTTGGGTTTTATTTATTCTTTAAACGAATATTGACTCGATTTCGAGTCAATATTCTAAATTATACAGTTTGCTCAAACCAAAGCAAACGAAAAACGCATTTTTATAGCGTAGTTTGAAACAACAAATTAAGGGACGCAATCCATACCTATGTTATATCTAGTAATTTGTGGATTATATCCCTTCTTTTCACCTCATGGTCGAAATATGTCGGATCGGACATCAAGATTTCGATTGCATTTAAATCTAATATTGATCTGATTTCGAAACTGTTTCTTTAGTAGATCTAAACATTTGAAGATAAAATTTTGCTGAAAAAATTGTGAATTTCGGATGTAAACTGAGCCCGTGTATAAGCGGACAGCACATCCCGACACTAAGAAATATATAATAAGATAATGCTAGATGTAGTAAGATGGAGTTTGTAAGTTTAGGATGTAGTTATTTTAGTTGTATGATGAGGTTTATAAGTCTGGCTAGTTCCATACAACTGGTTAATTCATGGTCAATCTCTAGAAATAAATACGATGCTGGTAGCTTGGTCAGTGGTAGACTGGACCATTGATACATTATGGTGGATGTTGTTTATTTCATGATGTTAATAATTTAACAAGGCATCTCTCTGGTTTGTACCAAGTTTATTGATGTAACATTATTACTCTTGCCAAAACACGTCTACTCACTTTTAATGTTTATGTTCGTCTCCTTCTGTTGTCACTACGTCGCTAAGCAGTACTAACTAATCTACGTCAACTAGTTTCACTACGTCACTAAGCAGTACTAACTAATCTACGTCAACTAGTTTCACTACGTCAAGGTTTCGTTCTAGTGTTGCTATCTGCTCGTAGTGGGCAGCTTTGGTGTGCAAACACTGTGTTCTCTACCTATCTCATTTCCACTATACTATCTATCTATAAACTACCTGTCTAGTCTGTTAGCTACTACCTTGGAGTTAGGAAACGGTCGTACATGATCCTAGTACATAGAGAAGGATAGAACAAGATATATTTAAACTTTCCACCCACCGTTCATAAAGCAATGACAAACTACTGAACTTATAAGTGGTGCATAGAATATCGACGATATAGGCCATGTATAGGACGGCAAAGAATAGAGAAGAATGGTGTGCATTTGTTGATGCCCTAGGCGCCAGTAGCATCCTAGACTAAAGAGAAAGAGAGAGAGAGAGAGAGAAAGTCTTTATTCTTATCTTATGAACTGCTTCTGATAGTCCTTCTAGCTTCTCCTGCACATAAACATAGCGACTGGTTACAAAACTGGTGTCCATGTTTAAAAAAGCCTTTCCGTCATGTACTTACTTATTCGCCTCCGCTCCTCGTGGAGCATAAGGCCACAACAGTTGTTCGTCACTTTTCCCGGTCTCTGGCTGTATTCTTTATGACTTCCAGAGAAGTTACGTCAGTTCCTCAAGAAGACTTCTTCTCCATCGCGTCTTTTTAGAGCGTTCCGTTTTTTCTTGGTTCTACTTAAGTGCTTGCTAGTGACACTCGACTGTGCCTTACGTGGTATGCTGACCTTCGCTTTCTCTCTTAAACTGACCATCGTGGTCCTTGTCATTTCTTTCCATGTTTTCTCATCTGAACTGATCGCTAACTGAGGGCTCATCGAGAGAGAGAGAGAGAGAAATGAAGAACTGTTAGGATGGCAAAGCTCTACCAGGACAAACTATTTTATGATGATTGGTCTATGAAATCTCCACCCTTTGGTTGCGATCAAATGTACTATGAAACTCCACCTTTGGTTGCGATCAAATGTACTAGTATGAAATCTCCCCCTTGGTTGATCAAATGTGCTAATATGAAATCTCCACCTTTGGTTGGATCAAATTGTACTATATGAAATCTCACCCTTTGGTTGGATCAAATTGTACTATATGAAATCTCCACCTTGTTCGATCAAATGTGTACTATATGAAATCTCCACCTTTGTTGCGATCAAATGTGTACTAGTATGAAATCTCCATCCTTTGGTTAACTGATCAAATGTGTACTGTCATGAAATCTCCACACCCTTTGGTTGGCGATCAAATGTGTACTAGTGATGAAATCTCCCATGCAGTTGCGGATCAAATTGTATAATGCTATGAAATCTCCCACCCTTTGGTTGCGATCAAATGTGTACTAAGTATGAAATCTCCCACCCTTTGGTTGCGATCAAATGTGTACTAAGTATGAAATCTCCCACCCTTTGGTGCGATCAAATGTGTACTAAGTATGAAATCTCCACCCTTTGGTGGATCAAATGTACATGAAATTCCACCCTTGGTGGATCATGTGTACTAAGTATGAAATCTCCCACCCTTTGGTCGCGATCAAATGTGTACTAAGTATGAAATCTCCCACCCTTTGGTCGCGATCAAATGTGTACTAAGTATGAAATCTCCACACTTTGGTCGCGATCAAATGTGTACTAAGTATGAAATCTCCACACTTTGGTCGTGATCAATGTGTACTAAGTATGAAATCTCCCACCCTTTGGTCGTGATCAAGTGTGTACTAAGTATGAAATCTCCCACCCTTTGGTCGGATCAAGTGTGTACTAAACTTTGATCTTATCCAAAGGTCGGCGATCATTTATTAATTTATATTTGAAAACTTCTGAGAAACGAAATTCTGTTAAGTTTAATACTAATTTTAAAACTATGGAAAGAAAGTCGGTTGAGAATATATGAACAGGAAAACGAATAAAGAAAAATATAACAATAAGTAAGCGACATAAAGGGAGAGAGAAAGAGAGAGGAGAGAGAGAGAGCGGAAGAGAGATATATAAAAGAAAATAAAAGAGAAAAAAAAATTGAATGAGAAAGAGAGATAAAGATGAATACAAAGAAAAAATGGATAAAGGGAAAGTGAAAGTGGTCGTGCTATGTAGAGCACTTGTTTCTATTATCGTTTTCTTTTTTTTGTCACATTATCTAAACTGGTAAAGCTTATCATTCTCCTCTAACTTTGCTAAAACCTATTATCACATCTAACAAATATCTACATGTCTTATTGAATTCTGCTGTTTCCTTTTATCATTTTGTTTGTATTACATTTATTTACTGTGTCAGTCATATGTTCTACACGTACGATCTGTTCAATAATGAAGTCATGTTCACGCCCATGACCACACATTAGAATGACGTAACTTCCGTCACCGGTGTATTTCTATATCAGATTCATCTCTCCTGACAACGCCTCCTACAATCAATAAAGAGAGAGAGCACTCATTTATATGATTTATATTATTTGTAATAATTTGTCAGATTTATTTGACCACCCAAGGCAAAAGAAGGACAGTTAATATTGACCAGTGTCAAATCTATAGCAATATTTTATGAAACTATATGTGGTGGCGTACCGACTGTGTAGATAATTTGTGGTGCCGTTACTGCCAGACTTCTATATAAAGGCAGAAGTAGTAAGCTAGAACCATCAACTGAAGGTCTCATCTAGCTTGTAGCTCAGTGGTATTTTAGCCATCCTTACATTTCAAAGAAACAATTTAGATCTCTCGACAATTCTCACTTCAAGACTCAAGGTAAGAACTTATACATATATGATGAGCATAATCTTTATTCTGTTTGTTATTGTGTTAAAATATTTATATCATCTCTTTTGTTACTTTTCTTTGCTTCTACATAAGATCAGTTCTTACTTCTTCTTTGCTCGCTTGCTAAACTATGCCCTTTTCACATCATTTTCTTCAGTTTCTTGTATACTTTAAATATAAGATTAGTTCTTACTTCTTTGCTCGCTTGCTAAACTATGCCCTTTTCACATCATTTTCTTCAGTTTCTTGTATACTTTAAATATAAGATTAGTTCTTACTTCTTTGCTCGCTTCAAACTATGCCCTTTTCACATCATTTTCTTCAGTTTCTTGTATACTTTAAATATAAGATTAGTTCTTTACTTCTACATAAGATCAGTTCTTTACTTCTTCTTTGCTCGCTTGCTAAACTATGCCCTTTTCACATCATTTTCTTCAGTTTCTTGTATACTTTAAATATAAGATTAGTTCTTTACTTCTACATAAGATCAGTTCTTTACTTCTTCTTTGCTCTCTTGCTAAACTATGCCCTTTTCACATCATTTTCTTCAGTTTCTTGTATACTTTAAATATAAGATTAGTTCTTTACTTCTTCTTTGCTCGCTTGCTAAACTATGCCCTTTTCACATCATTTTCTTCAGTTTCTTGTATACTTTAAATATAAGATTAGTTCTTTACTTCTTCTTTGCTCGCTTGCTAAACTATGCCCTTTTCACATCATTTTCTTCAGTTTCTTGTATACTTTAAATATAAGATTAGTTCTTTACTTCTTCTTTGCTCGCTTGCTAAACTATGCCCTTTTCACATCATTTTCTTCAGTTTCTTGTATACTTTAAATATAAGATTAGTTCTTTACTTCTTCTTTGCTCGCTTGCTAAACTATGCCCTTTTCACATCATTTTCTTCAGTTTCTTGTATACTTTAAATATAAGATTAGTTCTTTACTTCTACATAAGATCAGTTCTTTACTTCTTCTTTGCCTCTTGCAAACTATGCCCTTTTCACATCATTTTCTTCAGTTTCTTGTATACTTTAAATATAAGATTAGTTCTTACTTCTTTGCTCGCTTGCTAAACTATGCCCTTTTCACATCATTTTCTTCAGTTTCTTGTATACTTTAAATATAAGATTAGTTCTTTACTTCTTTGCTCGCTTGCTAAACTATGTCCTTTTCACATCATTTTCTTCAGTTTCTTGTATACTTTAAATATAAGATTAGTTCTTTACTTCTTCTTTGCTCGCTTGCTAAACTATGTCCTTTTCACATCATTTTCTTCAGTTTCTTGTATACTTTAAATATCTATTAAATGTTCTATACTTTTCCCCATTTATTTTCTTCTTTTCTTCTCTAATCCTGTTTTGCCTCATATCGTCAGGAAAAGAAGATATTTCTAGAACGAACTTTTGTGTGTGCTTCATAAACAATGTGTTCCACCGTCTCTGTTATTTCTAAGGTCCACATTTTGTGTGGACGGAAATTCTAGATTATATCTATGTAGATTGCATAAAATAAAAAGAAAGCTGAATATATACCAGTAGATCAAATGAAAATCAAAATAACAGAAAGATCTAAGTATTTGGGGACTAACTTAAATAGTTACAGCATAATAAGAATATAAATACTGTCTAGAATACAGTCTGAGAATATGCAGTGTTTAAGAACCCAGGGAAGAAGCACAGAAGCCAATGAATATGATCAATAAGTGAACAGTGAACAAGTATTAAGGGCATCTGAGAAAAAAGCGATCTTTTTTTTGTTGGAGAGCTAGCTGGAGGTGCTTAGTAAAACGCTCGTCTGCAGGGTTAGACAACGGCTACTGTAAGCTGTCTGTAGAGCTAGGTAATGGTGTGCATCGTAAATAATGCTCTGTCTGTAGAGCTAGGTAATGGATGCTGTAAGCTGTCTGTAGAGCTAGGAATGGGTGCTGTAAGCTCGATCTGTAGAGCTAGGCAATGGGTGCGTAAGCTTGTCTAGGCTAGAAAGGGTAGCGTAATTGTCTGAGAGCTGAATCTGTAAGCTTGTCTGTAGAGCTAGGTAATGCGTGTGTCTGTAGGCTAGAATGGTACGTGTTGTCTGTAGAGCTAGGTAATGTGTACGTAAGCTTGTCTGTAGAGCTAGGTAATGTAGAGCTTGTCTGTAGAGCTAGTATGGTCGTTTGTCTGTAGAGCTAGGTAATGTGGTGTGTCTGAGTAGGTAATGGCTAGTTGTCTGTAGAGCTAGGTAATGTGTCCGTAAGCTTGTCTGTAGGCTAGGTAATGTCGTAAGCTGTCGTAGAGCTAGGTAATGGTACTTGTTGTCGTAGGCTAGGTAATGTCGTACTTCTAGAGTAGTAATTGTCCTAAGTTACACGGTGTTAATCAGACTTCAAATTGTTGATCGGAGACCCTGAATACATGTTAACTGACTATATATTAGAATAGAATCAAGAAATAAAATATACTTTTCATACAACATTTACTCACATCCAAGTGTATTCTGTAATCATGTCGACGTAAATCATGTCTGTCACTAACATCAATGTCTGTCACGTAAAATATGTCTGTCACGTAACATATGTCTGTCACGTAAATTATGTCTGTCACGTAACATATGTCTGTCACGTAACATATGTCTGTCACGTAACACATGTCTGTCACGTAACATCAATGTCTATCACGTAACATCAATGTTTGTCACGTAACATCAAGATTACATTATATAAAATTATAATAAGAACAAATGTTCTATATGGATCCGAAACCTGGAGTAGAACAAAACAAGGAGAAACATTACTACAGAGTTTTGAAAACAGAGTGTTCAGATGAATCTTTGTGTCCAACAAGATTTAGAAAATGGAGACTGAGAAACACAAATGATAATTCATTTATTATTGAAAAAAATAATACCATCTAAATAGTGTAAATTACGATATATTGAAATAATATTATTTAGAAAGAATATAGACATATTGAAATAATTAATTATCACCATCATTAAGAATAGTATGATAATATTGCTAGGATATATTGAAAGAATAATTAATTATCACCATCATTAAGAAAAGTATGATAATATTGCTAGGACATATTGAAAGAATAATTAATTATCACCATCATTAAGTATAGTATGATAATATTGCTAGGACATATTGAAATAATAATTAATTACACCATCATTAAGAATAGTATGATAATATTGCTAGGATATATTGAAAGAATAATTAATTATCACCATCATTAAGAAACGTATGATAATATTGCTAGGACATATTGAAAAATAATTAATTACACCATCATTAAGAATAGTATGATAAAATTGCTAGGATATATTGAAAGAATAATTAATTATCACCATCATTAAGAAAAGTGATAATATTGCTAGGACATATTGAAAGAATAGAAATATACATCATTAAATATTAATATGATATTGAAAGAAATTAATTATCACCATCATAAGTATAATTTGATATTAAGAATAATTATCACCATATTAAAAGAATTGATATTGAAAAATTATCACCACTTAAGAAGTGATAATATTTAGATATATTGAAAATAATATATACCAATAGAAATATAATATTGAGATATTTGAAGAAATTATACCACATTAAGAAGGGATAATAGATATTTAAGAAAGGAACAGAAACCAAATCAATATTAAAAAATGATGTGAAAAAGATCGGGAAGATCCACGAAAACGAGGAAAGATAACACTAAATAACCCAGAACTGAGTCAACGATTGATAGATACTGCAACAATGAACCGCCACGGATAGAAAAGCTGAAAAAGAACACAATTACAGAGACAGTAATGAAAACGAACATATTGTTAGAAATAGTTTCAGCGCGATGTTTCATTAAAAAACTGAAAAATAACTCAAATATAAAAGTTATTGTTGAGTTGTAGTCTAACTATTCATTTGGAACAGTCAAAAAATACGATATCTACATATATACATATATATATATATACATTGTGTGTATATTTTTGTCGGGCAAGTCATTTGTAACTTGTCTGTCTTTTATTACAGACTGTGCATATTTAAGCTTGTTCTCTTGTGATCAATCTTCAGTTTTTACTTCATTGTATGTATTATTATTTTCTTTTAAAGCTGAAGACAAATTAGGACAGTAATGAACGACATATTGTATGGAAGATAGTTCAGCGCGATGTTTCATTAAACTGGAACTCTATAAAGTGTGAGTGATAGGCACTTCATTTAAGTCAAATGATATTCATATATGACAGATATGGGCAAGCTTGTAACTTGTCTGTCTGTATGGACAGACTGCGCATAAATTTAAGCTTGGTCTGTGATCAACAGATAGATGTTTATTAATTCTTTAAGTCTGGTCTGTATGGACTGATAGGCGCCTGTAACTTAGCAGTAGTCGCTCAATCAAACCCTAGAGTTTTTAATTCAAAGTCCGGAGCGGAAATTTGGAAGCAAATTTGTTCCGTTGATTTTACAAACGGTAAAAATAGACCTCATCGTTTAGAAAGCAATGGCAAACTACTGAATGTATATTGAATAGTGCCTAGAAAATCAACGATTCCGTTTATTGTGGTTGATTGCGACGTCACATAAAGGAAATGCCGCGAATTTCATTTTCTATATGATCTCAACGTGGATTCTTTGCCAGACAAGCTGAACATACTATATTAATTGGTTTCTCCGAAAAGTGTTAATTGTTAACTTTTTGTTTGATTATATGAGGCACACTGTCTGATTTAATAAAATAAGACACTTTCTTTGGCTGCAATAGCACTGATTCAGATTCACTCTATAATTCGACAAGCCATCAGACAATCCGCTTTGGCAGCACCACTTTCCCGATAAACCACTTCAAAAACCAAAACATTTTAAAGAAACAAAATTATTTACAAGATCCATATCTTACTATTTCTGTTATAATGCTATGTAGAATACATCCGATCATTTTATGTTTACAGAGCTTTTTACTCTGGCCATTCTGTTATATACAAACAAATTTGATGGAGCTGACAACATAACAATTTTGATCTAAAAAAAATAACGTGTAAAGCGAGATTTCAGTTGGTGTATACAGAAAGTGTACAAACTCTTGGCTTCCGGTAACAATCCTAGGAGTCTTCAGAAACAAATTGTACCCGTGAACAAAACGAAGCGGTCCGTGTTTAACCCACGAGCATCGGGATACAAGGCAACGGGTTAACCGAAGCGGTCCGTATTTAACCCACGAGCATCGGGATGTAAGGCAACGGGTTAATCACTTAGCCACAGAGACCCCTGATTCCCTTGTTTATAGAGTTGACCTCTATGCTCCCCCAGGATGTACATGTGATCACTCAATATCAGTAGCTGAAATCAGAACAGTGTTTATTCTGTATGCCATACTCTCGGCAGGTGTCGTGCGATTGTCTGCAAAGAGGGATAGAACCCTATAGGTAATTCAGGTGCAATCAGTGGCGGCTCGTGATCATTTTTGTTGGTGGGGCCAGACATTTTTCCGGATAAATCATGGTTTTTGGTTGCTATATTTTAATTTATAAAATAATAAATACACGTTATATATTATTTTTACGGTACGGTCCGGTCCGGCCCCACTGGCCCTTAATGACCAGCCGCCACTGGGTGCAATGTAGTCAATTCTTCGTCTTTAGATTCTTTATGTGGCTCATGTAGGTGCCCAGTGCATGGCCAGCGCCATAGCACTTGCATAGTAACTGCTTCGACGTTTTCTCCAAATTATTTCTTACTCGGTCACTCCTGAGAACTCGAAATATGTCTTAAGAGAGTTACTAACTCTAAACTCGAGTATATGTCTTAAGCAGAGCTTACTAACTCTAAACTCGAGTATATGTCTTAAGAGGAGCTTACTAACTCTAAACTCGAGTATATGTCTTAAGCAGAGCTTACTAACGCTAAACTCGAAAATATGTCTTAAGCAGAGCTTACTAACTCTAAACTCGAGTATATGTCTTAAGTAGAGCTTACTAACGCTAACAACTAAAGCAAATCTTATAAGAACGATTTTCTAGCCAACACTATGTTACCAGTGTTAAACATGGCCAATAACAGCAGCTAATGAGCGGAAAATCATAACGACAGAGATGAGTGTCTTAGAAGAGCTGCAGGTGTGATAATAGAGAGAAAATTAGAAATGAAGAAATCAGAAGAAGACTGGATGTGAAACCAGTTATGCAATTCATAAAAGAACAACAGATTACATGGTTTGGATACCTGACCAGAATGCCCTGGTATCGTCTACCAAGAGAGCCACACAGAAAAAGTATAATGAGTACAAAGCAAGAGGAAGACCACGCAAAAGATGGAGCGACGGCATCAATAACCACCTTATGAAAATGAATATCAGCTTACAAAGTGCCTTAAAACAAGCACACACAAGATCACTACGTTTAACTCCCAACACTTCTATAAAGAAGTCAATGGTGGAAGAGAAGAAGAAGTGCACCTCAAATGACAATACTACTCATATACAGTTGATACAAAGCAAAAGGTCGTCCACGTAAAATGGGAAATCCACAGAAATAACAGACTAGCACAATGAAATGAATGTAAACGTGTGCTCGCTAGAAGATCGCGGTCAATCAACCAACAGTTCATCATTTCTAAATAATGTGTTCATTTGTCCATTCCTACAGCACGCACAGAGAGCCGCTGTAGCGTAGTTGTTAGTGAACTTGCTTCGCAAGGCTGGTGGTCTGGGTTCAGTTCCCGCAATGCGCGTGGAATGTTTCCCGACCGCGACGGTCGACCCAGCCTCAACTGGGTACCAGACATGTTTTGGGAAAGTAAAGGCGCCTGCATGATGCTGACCACATCACCCATAGTGTGCCGACGGTCAATGAAAAATACAGGCCTAACACTGTATTGACCTATATACCACGAGGTATGAAAGGGTTCCTTTACTTTACTTTTACTTTACAGCACGCACAGAATTGCTATAAGTCGTTGTTAATAGAACAGACCATCAAGGGTCACTAACTCCATCTTGCATACCCTCTCTACTTAACTTAAACAAAAGTGAATATAATAGACATAATTATCGCCCTTCCCATGAAACACAACATATCGTCTGATATTGCTAGCGCTTCCAGAAACAGTGACAACAGCACAATGAAAGTGTTAATTAGCTTGGTTTAATGTAGTCTTTGTTCAAGTTCGTCACGATGCTAACAGTTTCTGGTATTTGGGATTAAAAGCCAAGCCATGTCTTTGTTCAAGTAAGATCAAGTGGTTTTATGGTTATATAGCGTGTGCAAGCCTTCTACGCTTCATCTAGCATGTCCTTTGTAGAACGTCGTTTTCGTTACAACCCGTCTAATAGACTTCCGATCTATCTATAGCCCCTTCTCCCGCTTCCTCCATCATAATATTCTAGATTTCTTTAATGTCATGTTGCCACCATAGCCTTTATCGTTCCCTGCATTGTCTGACCGGAACCATGCTCTCTATTATTGTTCGTTTTAAACACTGGTGACTACTGTGATGTTTAAAGAAGAATATAATTGTTTGTGACCATACAAAGAAGAAGAATATGAGGGAACTTCTGGCGGAGTATCCATTATACAATATTATTGTTTCTCTGCTGTTATTGCGACTAGACATGTTTTGATCAGTTGAACGAATTTGTGTAGCTCCGGGAACAATCAGCTGGGTTTTGTGCCTCAACATGAAATGTAATCAATTTTCTAGTACAGTTGGTTTCTAGCCGACGAGTTGAAACATGGGTACTCGGATATTTTTTAATAGATATTGTGAGAGTGTTAATCATTGCACAGCTACTGTGTAAGTGCTCTATGGCTGACACTTTCAATGAATTGTTAGAGACCAGGCACCAATGACATTTGTAAGATGCCTGCGATAAAGTTTACACTCAAGTAAAAGACTTCCCTACTCGTGAACATTGTATCCACCGTCACTTTATGCCACACAGTTCTCTAGGATTTCAAAGAAACCTCATTACTCTGATTTTTCAGATATAGTCTTCAGAAGATCTTCAACCCGGAATCAAATGTACACAATCAATGGTCTGACACAGAGTCAAGAGCTCAAGCTTAAACTTCTTTGGGGATTGGAAACAGTATCAACTAATCCTGTCCTCAAGTTTAAAATTCGCGAGAAGATAGAAAAGCGTAAATCATCATCTTCGTCATTTTGTTGTAGCGACGATTCATTGTAATTTATTTCTTCATCAATAGAAAAAATCGCCAGAAGAAGCAACAACACAGAGTTCTAAGTACACACTTCTATATCTTGCCCGTCTGCCCAGCGTGTTCGTAGCGCGTTGGACTACGGGTGACTATCCCTCTGTGTGTGCGGGTTCAATTCAGCGGGATGGCAGAAAAAGCCACAGATTCCCCAGATTTACGGTGTTCGTGGCACCGAACCGAAGGTTACGATGTCCATGGCATCGAGCCGAAGAGCTGAAAGCTCAAGTGCTTCTGGATCAAAAAAAAAAAAAAAATCTGGCACAGAGGAAATGAGAGCACGAGAAGCAGCAACCCAGATTTCTAAGTACACACTTCTATATCTGGCACAGAGAAAATGAGAGCAGGAGAAGCAGCAACACAGAGTTCTAAGTACACACTTCTATATCTGGCACAGAGAAAATGAGAGCACGAGAAGCAGCAACCCAGAGTTCTAAGTACACACTTCTATATCTGGCACAGAGAAAATGAGAGCAGGAGAAGCAGCAACACAGAGTTCTAAGTACACACTTCTATATCTGGCACAGAGAAAATGAGAGCACGAGAAGCAGCAACCCAGAGTTCTAAGTACACACTTCTATATCTGGCACAGAGAAAATGAGAGCAGGAGAAGCAGCAACACAGAGTTCTAAGTACACACTTCTATATCTGGCACAGAGAAAATGAGAGCAGGAGAAGCAGCAACACAGAGTTCTAAGTACACACTTCTATATCTGGCACAGAGAAAATGAGAACATAATTCAAAGATATATTTCTATCCTGACCTAATTTTATGTTATTACAACCTCAACTAATCTACATTTGTGAGGCGGCCCCTCTAATTTATTTTGTGAGAACCACCCTCTAATTTATATTTTTGAGAATATACCTCTAATTTATACATATGTATACAATGTATTTCTTAGGATTTTTATTACAGTCTTGTAGTTTTTTCACTCTCATGTAGTTATTACACAGTCGTGTAGTTATTACACAGTCGTGTAGTTATTACACAGTCATGTAGTTATTACACAGTCGTGTAGTTATTTCACTTTCATGTGTTATTACACAGTCATGTAGTTATTACACAGTCGTGTAAGTTATTACACAGTCGTGTAGTATGCACAGTCATGTAGTTATTACACAGTCGTGTAGTTATTACACAGTCTTGTTGTTATTATGTTGCTCTTTTGTGGACACAAAAGATGTTAAAATTAAATACAAAGTAAACGCCAAAGAATACCAAAATTTAAAAAAAAGTGTTCGTACATTTCTCATATCAATAACAAATACTATCACTATGGTACTCTAGCAACTACTGAATATTTATATAAAGATAAACGGTTGAATTTCTTGTGAGTCTTGTAGACGGAATTTATAAACGGAATCATTATGGTAATAATATTCAATATATATTGCAGATAATAGATGAATGTCTTCTTAATCTCTTCTAATGAAGCGATAGACTGCAATAGCGACGCTTTTTGAGCGGAAAATTCACCATCATCATCAGTCCTCGTTGAAATTAATTTCTTTTAATGTGTTCCCATTTTAAAAAAAATGTTGCAATGCGATGAGATCCATTGAACCATTTTTCATACATTGAGAAATAGTGCGTAATAATGTGTTAGGGTCGTATTTTCATTGACTGTAGGAACACGGTGGGTAATGTGGTCAACATCACACCGGCCGCCTTTCACTTCCCAGTGCTTTTTCTGGTACCATTTGAAGCTGGGTCGACCTGAGAGCCATTACGGTTGGAAAAATATTCCCCGTCCACTGTGGAATTGGACCCTGGCTACTAGCCTAAGAAGCAAGTTGACCAACAACTACGCCACTGCAGCTCTGATAGGATCCAGCACATCAATTCTTGTAGGAACACTTCTTCTAGCACATCAATTCTTGTAGGAACACTTCTTCTAGCACATCAATTCTTGTAGGAACACTTCTTCCAGCACATCAATTCTTGTAGGAACACTTCTTCTAGCACATCAATTCTTGTAGGAACACTTCTTCTAGCACATCAATTCTTGTAGGAACACTTCTTCTAGTATATCAATTCTTGTAGGAACACTTCTTCAGACATCAATTCTTGTAGGAACACTTCTTCCAGCACATCAATTCTTGTAGGAACACTTCTTCTAGTATATCAATTCTTGTTGTATGAACACTTCTTCTAGCACATCAATTCTTGTAGGAACACTTCTTCCAGCACATCAATTCTTGTAGGAACACTTCTTCCAGCACATCAATTCTTGTAGGAACACTTCTTCCAGCACATCAATTCTTGTAGGAACACTTCTTCCAGCACATCAATTCTTGTAGGAACACTTCTTCTAGCACATCAATTCTTGTAGGAACACTTCTTCCAGCACATCAATTCTTGTAGGAACACTTCTTCAGCAATCAATTCTTGTAGGAACACTTCTTCTAGCACATCAATTCTTGTTGTATGAACACTTCTTCTAGCACATCAATTCTTGTAGGAACACTTCTTCTAGCACATCAATTCTTGTTGTATGAACACTTCTTCTAGCACATCAATTCTTGTAGGAACACTTCTTCCAGCACATCAATTCTTGTAGGAACACTTCTTCTAGCACATCAATTCTTGTAGGAACACTTCTTCTAGCACATCAATTCTTGTAGGAACACTTCTTCTAGCACATCAATTCTTGTAGGAACACTTCTTCTAGCACATCAATTCTTGTAGGAACACTTCTTCTAGCACATCAATTCTTGTTGTATGAACACTTCTTCCAGCACATCAATTCTTGTAGGAACACTTCTTCTAGCACATCAATTCTTGTTGTATGAACACTTCTTCTAGCACATCAATTCTTGTAGGAACACTTCTTCCAGCATATCAATTCTTGTAGGAACACTTCTTCTAGCACATCAATTCTTGTAGGAACACTTCTTCCAGCATATCAATTCTTGTATGAACACTTCTTCTAGCATATCAATTCTTGTAGGAACACTTCTTCCAGCACATCAATTATTGTAGGAACACTTCTTCTTCTTTTTCTTCTTTGAACGCTCACATCGATCACTTGTTAACCACTCTTTGTGTTTTCTATGTGATCTTAGCCTAAGAGCGATTGTACGTTCTGCACCTACAAGAGGCCAGCACATTCGATTTCTACGACGCTTTTATTTACTAGGGTAGCTTCCCTAGGTCCCTACCTCAATCGCCTCTTACGTCATGCCTTGTAGGTCGCAGTGTTACTATTCTTTGCTCCAACTGTGGGCAACACACGGGTGTTAGGAAAACTGATAACATTTGTTGCTTATGTCATTTGGGGCATCATTTTGATTGCTTGTTAACATTGCAACCAGAGAGAATTCTTTAATTAAAATCAATATTTGGGTTGTTGCTTGTTCTATTTTTGAGACAGAATTTGGAAAACAGGCTTCATGGTTTCGTTTTCTGATCTGAAGCTATTTGAATATTTTTATTCTGCAATAGGCATCTCTTTATTTGGGTACTTTTCACCCCCTCCATATTTACAAATGCAGCCTTCCAAACCCTTGAGTTGTACACACTCAGAAAACTATATCACAACATAACAAGAGATGCACTTGGTTAAAACTCACAGGAAAAGAAAAAAGTGAGGAGGTTAAATGATTTGTGAAGAAGAACAGTTGAAGAGAAGTTCAGAAATGTAAGAGTCCTCATGAACAGAGCGAAAGAATACGGTTCAGAATATAATCCGGTGGAAATACAGGTGCAGCCCTAAGTTTGACTGTGAATAGTAGCAGTGGCAATATCAACCATGAAGAACAAAGGTTAGCAGTGCATACGAGGCTGTGGGGGAACCGTGACAATATCAACCATGAAGAACAAAGATTAGCAGCGCATAGCGAGGCTGCTGAGGGAACCGTGGCAATATCAACCATGGAGGAGAAAGGTTGCAGGCTACGAGGCTGCGAGGAACCTGTGGACAAATCTCTTAAAACCTTGAGAAGAAGAGAGGCTGCCGAGAGTCGAAGATTATGGTGGCGATCTATATCTGGAACATTTTCCTGGAGATAAAAGCTCAGAGTCTGAGATGTTACTATAGTCACTTCACAGAAATAGCTCAGTGTCTGGGATGTTACTATAGTCCACTTACACAGAAATAGCTCAGTGTCTGGGATGTTACTATAGTCCACTTACACAGAAATAGCTCAGTGTCTGGGATGTTACTATAGTCCACTTACACAGAAATAGCTCAGTGTCTGGGATGTTACTATAGTCCACTTACACAGAAATAGCTCAGTGTCTGGGATGTTACTATAGTCCCCTTACACAGAAATAGCTCAGTGTCTGGGATGTTATGCCTTATAGTCTACTTACACAGAAATAGCTCAGTGTCTGGGATGTTACTATAGTCCACTTACACAGAAATAGCTCAGTGTCTGGGATGTTACTATAGTCTACTTACACAGAAATAGCTCAGTGTCTGGGATGTTACTATAGTCCACTTACACATAAATAGCTGTGTCTGGGATGTTACTATAGTCCGCTTACACAGAAATAGCTCAGTGTCTGGAATGTTACTATAGTCCACTTACACAGAAAAAGGGCTATTCTTCAGCAAGTGGTTATTCTCCAGAAAGTGGCTATTCTCAGCTAGTGGCTAGTTTGCTGTAATTGGCTATTCCGGTAAGGCCAAGCAGTTTTTCGGACAGGGCTATAACAAATTCTAACCTGAACAGTTTCGTTGTGACTGCACTCGCTATACGGCCCTTAAATTCCACAGGTAAATGTCCCCTCCCTGTCCTACATGGCTTAAAAAGAGGCATTACTGACAGTAACATCAGTTTTTTTTAAAGATTATAACAAAATATTCATTTGTACAGATACATGGTCTCATTAGCCAGTCGAACGAACATTCGCTGACGTAACTCGTCCAGATAAAGATGAAGAATGTTAACAAATTACTCAATAATTGTAAGAAATGTCAAATAATTTAACAAAGTTACAAAAATTTCTTTTAATTTTACAACAATAAAAAAAAATACAATATAAAAAGCAATAAACGAACTTCCGTAGAAATTTGTTGACCAGAAGTCAAAAGATAAGATCTTTTATGTCAGACTTTGAAACAGGAAGTTCATTCCCTTTGTGTAGGGTTTCTCTCTCTCTCTCACTCTCTCCCTCGTAGGACATATATGATTCTAGTAATAAGTCGGTCTTTGTTTCTTATTCTATCAACTATACAAATTAGAAGTATGGTCTGTGCTCAGTGAGTATGTGATGAACATGAACAAATGTCTGGTTGCCAGATAAGAGTATGCGATGAATATGAACAAATGTCTGGTTGCCAGATAAAAGTAATTAAGACTTGTGTATTCTTTAATGTTATAATAATTGGCAGGAAATGTTAGAAATAGCTGCAAAAGCAGAGTTTTACGGTACATTTGTGCAGAAGAAATGCAACTACTAAACAAATACTGTACATATTCTATGCATGCATGTTTTTAAAATGGGACTTAACTTTTAGTCTTTCTATTCTTGTCTCCAATTCTGTTTTGTCTCACAGTCAGGATAAGAAGGATAGATTTCTAAAGCTGGCTTTTGTGTTGAAAAACAGTGTCTTTCGTCGTCTCTGTTATCTCTGATGTTCACCTTTTGCGTGGATGACTTTTTGCTTTGTATTCACTGTATCGTAGTAGCATTACTCTTTGATGCACATTGTCTGTTGGTAATCTGTATATGTGACTGAACCATTTAATGTGTTCTTTCTTGATGAAGTTTAGTACTGATGTTGTACCCCTTATTTTCCTGATGTCTTTATTTCTCGACCGGTCTCTTCTTGTTACTCCCATCATTCTGCGTAGACACTACGCGCAAATGGAAGAAGACTAATTCGCAAAAGAACTATGTTATCAAAACGCCATTTTCAGGGGTGACGTTTTACCCCTTTCCCTTAATGTATGGACGACCATGATCAGATGAGTGAAGGTTGGTGGGCTGTTCTCTTTCTTCTATCTTGGAAGATTATTTTACTAACACATGATCTGATGAGTGAAGGTTGGTGGGCTTTCTCTTCTTCTATCTTGGAAGATTATTTTACTAACACATGATCTAATAAGTGAGGTTGGTGGACTTTTCTCTTCTTCTATCTTGGAAGATTTTCTATCAACATTTTACTAGTGTATAACCAACCAATCGTATATTTCTAACGATCTGGACAATCAATTAATACAATAACTATGTCATAGAGAAACAATTTGGAAGAAGATAAATATAATTACATTAGCAAATATAATAAATCACATATATTATGAGAATTGCATCGCTATGTTTACATTACAAACAAGGAGATGTTTATATATCTTGTGTATTTAGTAGGAAATCTATTGATCACTTCAAACAACTTGATTAATTTATATAATATGTATTTAGTAGAAGATCTTTGATACACATTACAAACTGCTGCTTAATTTATATATATTGTGTATTTAGAAAATCGGTTGATACACTTAGAGACAAGCTTTCAATTTAATATATTTGATTTAGTAATGAAACGTTGATACACATTACAAAAAGCTTGCTATTTATATATATTGAAGATATTTATGAAACATTGTTGATAACAAGTTGAACAGATAAACTGTTCATGGAGAAGAAATGATACCAAAAATTGATTGATTGATTGATTATTGTTTACTGAACTGACGTCATTGCACTCTGGGAAGACCAATATGTGCTCAGTCTCCCCCAACAAATGTCGAAGGGTACGCATACTGGTGGTGCCCGTGACTCGCTGGTTAAACATACTCCTCACTCTGCCCCTAGGGCATCCAGTTTTCCAGTTCGGGCATTAACTGAGAGTTACGTACAACAACGGCCCTGGTAAACGGAGTCGCAGAGAGCCAATAGAGGGCAGCAGTAGCAGCCTCACCTTCCATCGTCGTACTGGAAGTAGCTTTCCTGTATGCTCCAAAAAGCAGAGACTGGGGAATATCTGAGCTTCCTGTGAGTAGTTTTCCTGTATGCTCCAAGAAGCAGAGAAGAGACTGGAGAATATCTGAACTTCCTGGAAGAGAGTATATTCTAGAACACGAATAATTAAAAAGTACTAGAGACGTGGAGTTGTAGAGATGATCGCGAACTCCCGCCAGCGGATCATATAATAAAGCAGAGGAAGAGAACGGTCACAAAATAAACCTTTATCGTTTATCCAAATATTATACCATTTTTGTAGTGTAATGTATTTATAACTTCATTTGAGCGATTGGTAAATTATAGTATTTCTGCAGTTATTTCCCTTGCTACATTCTGGTTACCTTGTTAATCCCAGTACTGTGTGCAATTCAAGTTAATATTTATTAGTTCGCAGTTCTGAAGCCACCAACGTGTGCTCAGATTTCTTTCTTACACATGAAGATCGCAGCTGTAGTGCACGAACTCCGTAGCACCAACGAGGATCCTCGATATAATTTGAAAGATTGGGAAAATTTTGGAGAAATTATATTTGTATCGCATAATTAATTTTGCCCAGGAAATAAATGGCATTATAGACTACTCGTATCGATTTTAAACTGCTAAGGGTTATTTTGTGTGCTCAGTTTTGTTTTGAGCACAGACCTATGTTGTATCGTCCGTCTCCGATAAGAATAGGAACTGGATGTCACCTATACTGAGGTCAGGGATCTCTGGACATATATCCCGGTTGTTCCTCGCGGGGATCGAACCCATGCGTCTTTGAAACGAGAGACGAGCTCATTATCTACACGACACACACACCTCATCAAAGTAGACGGCGATATCTTCATGAGAAAGTTTAATAAACAAAATAAGTTCTTCATATATTCTCTTATATCTTTTTTTCAGATGTTGCATCAACAAATTTACCTATCAGTCTGCGTTCTAGCTGTCGTCTTCGTCTCTACGACCTACACAACGGCAACCAACTTCAGGCCGCTGCAGATTCGTGAGAGAGAACAAACTGAATGCGATCTCTTCCGGAGGATATCTCATGTCTGTTATCAGGTCAGTCATTAGGGATTAGTAAGAATTATCAGGTCAGTATTGGTTTAAACAGGTCATTAGGGATTAGTAAGAATCATCATCATCACAGCACTCCGGGTAGATTCATTGATGAGTCGATGTCCTTCACAGTAAGGAACATCATCATATCACTCCGGTAGATTCATTGATGGTCGATGTCCTCAAGTAAGATCATCATATCACTCCGGGTAGATTCATTGATGAGTCGATGTCCTTCACAGTAAGGAACATCATCATATCACTCCGGGTAGGTTCAATGGTGCTCCGATCTCCTCCCAATATGTTGACCAGCGTATAACGACAAATCACACTTGTTATATGTATTCTTTAATGAAATGTTTCTGTAGGTGGATCTCTGTGGCATATATATATTAGATGCTCGCCTCTCGTTTCAAAGGTATTCGGTTCGCTCCCTGATGGAGCAATCTAGATGCAGAGATCCTGGATCTCAGTGTATGTGAGATCGAGATTCTAGTCCTAGCGTAGACGACGATAAAACGTAGGTTCCGTGTTCAAGTTGAACAAGTAGAAGAGCAATTGACTGTTCTTATGTAGCCCAACTCTCAGCAACATACATCATTACATCAGCAACTCTCAGCAACATACAGAATTACATCAGCAACTCTAACTCTCAGTAACATACAGAATTACATCAGCAACTCTCACTCTCAGCAACATACATAATTACATCAGCAACTCTCAGTAACATACATAATTACATCAGCAACCTCACTCAGAACATACAGAATTACATCAGCAACTCTCACTCAGAACATACAGAATTACATCAGCAACTCTAACTCTCAGCAACATACAGAATTACATCAGCAACTCTAACTCTCAGTAACATACAGAATTACATCAGCAACTCTCAGCAACATACAGAATTACATCAGCAACTCTCACTCTCAGTAACATACAGAATTACATCAGCAACTCTAACTCTCAGTAATATACAGAATTACATCAGCAACTCTCAGTAACATACAGAATTACATCAGCAATTCTCAGTAACATACAGAATTACATCAGCAACTCTCAGTAACATACAGAATTACATCAGCAACTCTCACTCTCAGTAACATACAGAATTACATCAGCAACTCTAACTCTCAGTAACATACAGAATTACATCAGCAACTCTAACTCTCAGTAACATACAGAATTACATCAGCAACTCTCAGTAACATACAGAATTACATCAGCAACTCTCACTCTCAGTAACATACAGAATAACATCAGCAACTCTAACTCTCAGCAACATACATAATTACATCAGCAACTCTAACTCTCAGCAACATACAGAATTACATCAGCAACTCTAACTCTCAGCAACATACAGAATTACATCAGCAACTCTAACTCTCAGCAACATACGTAATTACATCAGCAACTCTCAGTAACATACAGAATTACATCAGCAACTCTAACTCTCAGCAACATACATAATTACATCAGCAACTCTCAGTAACATACAGAATTACATCAGCAACTCTCAGTAACATACAGAATTACATCAGCAACTCTCAGCAACATACAGAATTACATCAGCAACTCTCACTCTCAGCAACATACAGAATTACATCAGCAACTCTCAGCAACATACAGAATTACATCAGCAACTCTCAGTAACATACAGAATTACATCAGCAACTCTCAGTAACACACAGAATTACATCAGCAACTCTCAGTAACATACATAATTACATCAGCAACTCTAACTCTCAGTAACATACATAATTACATCAGCAACTCTCAGTAACATACAGAATTACATCAGCAACTCTCGGTAACATACAGAATTACATCAGCAACTCTCAGTAACATACAGAATTACATCAGCAACTCTCAGTAACATACGGAATTACATCAGCAACTCTCACTCTCAGCAACATACATAATTACATCAGCAACTCTAACTCTCAGCAACATACAGAATTACATCAGCAACTCTCAGTAACATAGCATAATTACATCAGCAATCTAACTCTCAGCAACATACAGAATTACATCAGCACTCTAATCTCAGCAACATACAGAATTACATCAGCAACTCTAACTCTCAGCAACATACAGAATTACATTAGCAACTCTCAGTAAAATACAGAATTACATCAGCAACTCTAACTCTCAGCAACATACAGAATTACTTTCAGCAACTCTAACTCTCAGCAACATACAGAATTACATCAGCAACTCTAACTCTCAGCAACATACATAATTACATCAGCAACTCTAACTCTCAGCAACATACAGAATTAAATCAGCAACTCTCAGTAACATACAGAATTACATCAGCAACTCTCAGTAACATACAGAATTACATCAGCAACTCTCAGTAACATACAGAATTACATCAGCAACTCTAACTCTCAGTAACATACATAATTACATCAGCAACTCTCAGTAACATACAGAATTACATCAGCAACTCTCAGCAACATACAGAATTACATCAGCAACTCTCAGTAACATACAGAATTACATCAGCAACTCTAACTCTCAGTAACATACATAATTACATCAGCAACTCTCAGTAACATACAGAATTACATCAGCAACTCTCAGTAACATACAGAATTACATCAGCAACTCTCACTCTCAGTAACATACAGAATTACATCAGCAACTCTCACTCTCAGCAACATACAGAATTACATCAGCAACTCTAACTCTCAGCAACATACAGAATTACATCAGCAACTCTCAGTAACATACAGAATTACATCAGCAACTCTCAGTAACATACAGAATTACATCAGCAACTCTCACTCTCAGTAACATACAGAATTACATCAGCAACTCTCAGTAACATACAGAATTACATCAGCAACTCTCAGTAACATACATAATTACATCAGCAACTCTCAGTAACATACAGAATTACATCAGCAACTCTCAGTAACATACAGAATTACATCAGCAACTCTCAGTAACATACAGAATTACATCAGCAACTCTCACTCTCAGTAACATACAGAATTACATCAGCAACTCTCACTCTCAGCAACATACAGAATTACATCAGCAACTCTCAGTAACATACAGAATTACATCAGCAACTCTCACTCTCAGTAACATACAGAATTACATCAGCAACTCTCACTCTCAGTAACATACAGAATTACATCAGCAACTCTCACTCTCAGCAACATACAGAATTACATCAGCAACTCTCAGTAACATACAGAATTACACCAGGAACTCTCGCCTGCGTTACGGAGTTTATGCACTGTAGTTGAGATCTTACCGTGTAAGAAAGAGATCGGAGCACACATGGCTACTCGTCGAAGTGCAATGATGATGGTCCTGTCAATCAATCAAATCAACCAATCACTAAATTATAATCAAATATCTCGTATCTCTCGTTTAATTGAAATGGTCGTCTAATAAACAAAGGATTGACTTCATTGCACCAGGTTCTATTCTTCAGGGTTCGGTCTCTCTTAGCAGAAGTGACACGCCGCCTGCCGAACGTATTGCACAAAGTACGAACTCATTAGCTCTAGCAATATTCCTAGGGTCTCTGGAAACAAATGCACTCGTGAATAGAACAGCGGGACCCGGATTCGAACCAGTGAAAAACTGATAGAGAAATAGAGACAAGGTGTCAAAAAGCAAATGCCGTGACCTACCAGCTGGTACCATTGCTACAACGCCCAAAGTTCAAGATGGAAGTAAAAAGACATGATTAAAAGTATTTTCCTACCAACTCTTTGTTACCAGTGCCAAACTTGGTCTCTTACAGCAACACATCACAGAAAGCTCACCACGTTTGAAAGGAAATGCTTGAGGAAGGCAGCGGGGGTTACCAGGAAAGATAGACTACGAAATGAGGACATCAGAAGCAGAGTGGGCATAACTTCATGCACCGAATACATCGAAAGACAACAAATGCAGAGGTTTGGACATTTAATGAGAATGAAATACAACCAACCACCAATAACAGCATACAATAAAAGAGATCGGGTACTAGAGCTAAGGGAAGACCAAGAAAAAGATGGATAGGCAATATCAAGACCACACTACATAAACACGGATATAACACAACAAGGGCGACTCATCTAGCCATAGAACACAAATTAAAGCTCCCATCCCTACGCTTAAAGACAAGAGTGGACAGCCAACTCCATCTTCCTCTGGGAATAGACAATAGACAAAAAACCTTCTAGCTCAAGGCAATGACACAAAGACCTCTACATGTTTCAATTAGTTTTGAATATATACAGGTGTAAGTGTTGCCTAGTGATAGTGCATTTATGACAGCATAGATGCTAGAGCACCTACTCTGTAAACGCGTGGTCCTTGCATCGAATTGACCAATTGGAATGTGGGTTATTTTCCGACTAAACCAGCTCTCAGGTCGACCCAGCCTCCGTTAGATACCAAAGAAACATTGAGAAGTAAAGGCGACTGGTATGTTGTTAATCCCATCATACATCATGTGTCGTGTTATAGTAAAATACAGACCCAACACTGCATTTTTATAGATACCAAATGGTATGTAAACAGTGTCTTTAATTTCTTAATATACAGATATAGATGGGGTAGGGCTGGTTGTTCTAGAGTCCTAGAGTAAGGAATTGAAGGAACACATGAGTGTGAATACTGAAGTACTATGTTAAGAGATTGAAGGAACACATGAGTGTGAATACTGAGTTACTTCAAGTCGAAACGCTGAATGGTGAAGGACACTGATTATATAGAAAGCTAGTTACAATAAAATCCGATCGATGTGCCATACTGGGCAGACTACGTCTGAATTTAAGGAACAAAAAAGAAAGAAAAGACAGATGTTTATGTAAGAATGAGACTTGAAGGAAGGCATGGTGGATACTTGAAGTGAAGGCATGGGAGACTTGAAGGAAAGGCATGAGTTGAAGAAGGTATTGGAGAGATTGAAGGAAGACATGGGGAACTTGAAGGAAGGTATGTAGAGACTTGAAGGAAGCATGAGTTGAAGAGCTGGGGAGACTTTGAAGGTTGGGAGAACTTGAAGGGAAGGACATGAGACTTAGGGAAGGTATGGGAGACTTGAAGGGAAGGTATGGGAGACTTGAAGGAAGGCATGAACTTGGTAGGAAGGATGGGAGACTGAATGGAAGGCAGGGGAACTGAAGGAAGGCATGGAGACTTGAAGGAAGGCATGAGATGTTAGGGAAGGCATGGGGAGACTTGGAAGGAGATGGGAGACTTGAAGGGAAGGCATGGGGAGACTTGGAAGGGAAGGCATGGGGAGACTTGGAAGGAAGGCATGGGAGACTTGGAAGGGAAGGGACATGAGAAACGATTGCCTGGACTCGTCTGCTTACACCTGCAGAGCAGTCCCCAGAGCAATCCTGCAAGATTCCCCCTCCCGCCTGAGCGTGTGAAAATGGAAATCTGGCCAACAGAAACAACACTTCAAAACAAACTATAGGGGGAAGACGGTGAAGACCTCAAGCGCATTGCCCTGTTTATGACACATTCCGGATTAGTCGCATAGCAGACGTTGATGACACAAGATGAAAGAAGAAGAGAAACGATCGTTCTGCAATGATTATGAACAGCAGATGGACCGATAAGATAACTCTGACGAACTACAATGTACAAGCTTGCCTTCCATTGAGAAACTGTTCAGCAGTAGGAGACTAAGATATTCAGGGCATTTGAGAAAAAGGAAAATAGCCGATACCAATACAATTGTTTGTTCTGCAAACTCTTGAAATGGAAGAAGCTCTAGTGGAGACCGCTGCTCATATATAAAGATGTCTGCAAGGCCACAACAATGAACTTTTCTATCGGTTCCCAAGAAATGGGGGAACACTAGCTGATGACCGAGTTATATAGAAAACAATATTACGTAAAAAGTGTAGAATCTGTTGTAAAGAGATTTAGCGATCTTAGCTACCAGTGTCCATCCATCTATATATACATCTCTCTCTCTCTCTCTCTCTCTCTCTGCGAACGTTCTTTTGGCCATTTTGATCATTCTTATTGTAATATATAAACAGCCTTTGCCAAGAACTTAATTTTACGTCACAATCTTCATTACTATTTGGAGCTCTGATGCTTGTCCTTCGGCGATGTGTCCGATTTCAACCAGCGTTTACTGGGTTCGCTCTCCGTCAGCCTTTGACTTTCCCCAGCCACCTGCAAGGCAGCAGGTTGCTATTTTCTTTAGGGTAGCGACCCTTAGACGACCCTCCTCCCAGGTTGTTGAGCGTCACCTGCCCAGGTTCCGGTCTTTTTGGACTACTTGGTTTATCTACCGTTCAATTTTGTGTACGGGCTGCTCCGCTAGACTTTGGTTTTGTCCAATATGACTACTAGGCAATAGTAGTTCCATGCGAGCGGAAACGCGCATTGGATTCAAGCTTCTGCTGGGCTTTCCATTTTTTCTGCACATTTGTATGGACCGCTCACCCTCCGCTTGCCAAGCCTCTTCGTCGCTCCACCATCAGCACCTTGCAGTCTACCCCACCGGTGGGCCCACCCGTGCATCGTTCACATGTGTGCTCGCTTTGCCCTGGGGCCTGCCCACCATGTCCATCAGTTCTCACCGTGCTCACAGTTACATTGCCTCTAGACTGTGCAGCCACGGAGCTCAACTCGGGCCCCCATCTAAGGGCTCCGAGTTTTGCCCTATGTGGGCCCACGTGAACTCAGCTCGGCCCGGAGGTGGCGGTTTCCCACCGCCGCGTCCTAGTTTCGCCCCACGTGGACCCAAGTCTCCTCTGTGGATGCACTTCTCATCCCTTTTTGTTTATCCGTTCAGCTTTTCCCATCGGCCGGGAGAAACGTGCATTAGTAGTCACTCTGGGATTCCGCTTGTCTGTGTTGTGGGCGGTTCTCATCCAATGTGACTGCGTCAGCATCTCTACCTACACCAGAGTAGCTCTTCCTCGATCCCTACCCGCTTAGCCATACAGGAACCAATGTCGGTTACCAGGGTTACCACGTGGAGGTGAGGTAGGATCTTGATTAGTGCCAGCTCACTAATCCTGGCTTGGCGTTGTCACTGAGCGCCTTTGGCCCAAATATACAACTAACATGTTCCATTGCTTCATCTCTTCACATCCCTCATTTCTCATCTAAAGTAGCACATACATCTACATACTCATCTAACATGTCTCCATGTTAGTTCACATCTCTACTCATCTACTAGTGCATATACATCTACATACTCATCTAACATGTCTCCATGTATCTTCACATCCCTACTCATCTAATAGTGCACCTCATCTACATACTCATCTAACATCTCTGCATATCTCATCTGTCTTCAGTGCAGTAAAAGACACGAGGAGGAC
Source organism: Arion vulgaris (assembly GCA_020796225.1). Lineage (NCBI taxonomy): Eukaryota > Metazoa > Mollusca > Gastropoda > Stylommatophora > Arionidae > Arion > Arion vulgaris. The sequence continues at coordinate 4,104,979 of CM036759.1, forward strand.
TTCAATGCCATGTATACTTCCTGCTGCAGTGGTCGAGAAGCTGATGCCTCTGTCCGAGAGTACTGCGAGGCCATACACACAGAGCCCCCAAAACGAGGAGGACTTTGGAATTACTCAGAGTAAAAATAACCACGGAACCATTAAGGAGCAGAGGAGATTGTGACAATAATGTATTTGCAACTACTAGTTTTGTAATTTCGAGAAAAGTATTGGTTTCCTCTTGCATTTCTTTTCAAGACAAAACCAGTTCAAAGTTTTCACACATCTCCTAGAATGTTATTTCTATCTTATTTTAATAGTTTTTATTTATTCCAAACAATATATAGATTGCAAAAATATACATACATTGGTAGCTCAGTTCAACTCAGTTCATGATTTGATTATTTCTTCTCGGGATAAGGGTTTGGACGATTTTGTGGTCATAATTCACTCTCTCAGTAGAAAGTATTTTTGATAGATCATGTACATTTTCAACGTAATCAACACAAATACAAATAGACGAATAGTAATAAATTATCAGAATTAGAAGTTACTACATAGTGCAGTAGAAGATTACATCCATGTTTCGATCAAAAGGCCTTCATCAAGCAAACTATGTAAGACATGTTTAAGGTCAGAATCAATGGTATTATGGTAAAAATGCCAGACGTACAAGCACATTGTAGTCGTCTCCTTTATTGAACAACAAATACACTTTTGATTTGTATCTTAGAGAGAGAGAGAGAGAGAGAGAGAGAGAGAGAGTTTACGGTAGGGTGTAGGGTGTAGGTGGGACATGGAAAAGGTGAGTATTGAAATTCAACTTCGTTTGTCGAAATAAAAATAAAAAAATATTTTCATTAGAGAATATTAATAAGAGACCTCATTTGCAGACAACTTTTTGTAATTAGAAAGTTTGTATTTTTTAAAAAATATTTTGATCAGATATTTTTTTAGAAAACACAAATGAATGTTGCTTGTGATATGAGATTAAACAGGAATTTGCAGAGAGAAGATGTGTTATGTTTTTTTCTTTCTTCTCTTCGACTTGGCAGGGAGGATGATGATATGTGACTGTAGATGTGAGAATGAGAGGTTATGTTGATGATGGTGAAGTTTGGGAGGAAAGATGTTGCCAATGATAGTAAACTTATCCCATGATAGTGTTACTCTAGTAGCATCATCTGATGGCTACAAGGCAGCTGTCTCAATCATCATCGTCATTTTTATCATCACCATCATCAACATCATCACCATCATTATGAACATCATCTTCATTAATATAATCAACGTCATCATCAACAAACACCGATAACATTAACATTATCATAAGCATCATCAACACTTTCATCAACATCATCACTGTAAACAATAGAAGAAAACTAATCACAACAGAGATGAAGTGTCTACACAGAATGCAGAAAGTATCAAGAAAAGACCGGTTTGATAATGAAGACATCAGAAAAAGTAGGCATAACATCAGTACTGAACATAAATTCAAATGTTAAGCTATATAACCAAATTACCAACAGACCTCATACAGCAATGCTACTCAGATACAGGGGAAACAACTCAAAATATCGACCAAAGAAATAACAGAGGCAATGAAAAACACCATGTATGAAGCACGTACAGGTGCCTGGACTTACAAATCTACTGACAAAACAAGATTAGAGAAAAAATGTATAAAATTGTTTTATTTATTTATTACAATACGTGGTCTCAGAAATGTGACTTGCTGGACAGCAGTCCATGTGGTGCTGGGGCCGCAAGGAAGCAAATAATAATACCAATGCGACCTACAAGGCATGTCGTAAGAGGCGACTGATGTAGGGCCTAGGGAAACTACCCTAGTAAATAAAAGCGTTGCAGAAATCGGATGTGCTGGCCTACTTGTAGGCGCATAACTGACACAACGTAGAATCGCTCTTAGTCTTAGATCCCAAACAAATCACACACACAGAAATGGTTAACAAGTGCTCGATATGCAGCGTTCGAGGCAGAGAAGATAAAGAAGAAGATGGAAAGCGAATTACACTATTCAATGGATATCATCAACGGTGTTGTAAAGAAGATGGATATCATCAACGTGTTGTACAGAAGATGATACCATCAACGGTAGAATGTATCATCACACGTGTTAAGATGGATACCCATCACACGGTGTTGTACAAGAAGATGGATATCATCACACGGTGTTGTACAGAAGATGGATATCCATCACACGGTGTTGTACAAGCAATGGATACCATCACACGGTGTTGTACCAAGAAGATGGATACATCACACGTGTTGTACCAGTCAAATGGATACCATCACACGTGTTGTACAAGAAATGGATATCATCACACGGTGTTGTACCAAGAAATGGAACATCAACGGAGATTGTGACAGAAGAAATGAATTAAATTCACACACAAACCGGGAAAAGTTCCATACAGGGCAGAAATATATCAACGATAATATCTCAACGGGATTACTATATGTTCTCATCCGGTTCAGAAAGGATACTTTTCTTCTCCTCAGAATAGTGTAGAGAATATTAACCAGACATATAAATAATTCCTCTCGTACCGTTATACGTTACATAGGGCCTACAAGTAATTTTTCCATACCGCTATATCCTGGGCAACTCGCTCAATCTCCTCCATGGAACTGAGACCGATATTTCCTGCCTCTCTCAGCAAAGTTCGCTTCAGGGTCTCCTTAGGTCGACCTCTCTTTCTTGAACCCTTTGCATCCCACTTCAATGCCTGCTTTGATATTCGTTGATCATTTCTCCTCAATCAAGGTGTGCCCAACATATCTCCATCTTCTCTTTCTTATAACAGTTGTCACTAGTGGTTGACCAGACATGTCTCTGATTTCATCACTTCTCCTGAATTCGTTCCATTTTATATTCATTATTTTTTGCAGACATCTATTTTCAAATGCATTCAACTTGCTTTTTATATCTTTAGTCATTTTCCACTCTCGCTGGCATATGTTAGGATTGATACAACATTTGAATTGAAAATTCGTAATTTAGTTTTAATACTATATAACTTGCAGTTCTATATTTTATTTAGACTTTTAAAAGCTGATTCTCTTCGTCAGTCCGAGATTACGTCGAAGACATTTCTTGATGAAGTTCATTGTTAAATATAATTTGATTGTAGTCCTCTTGTATTGTTATACGTCACATAGGGCCTACAAGCAAGTTCTCCATACCGCTCAGTCATGGACAACTCGTTTAATCTCTTCAATGGAATTGAGTCTAATATTTTCTCTCTCTCTCTCTCTCTCTCTCTCTCTCTCTCCCTCTCACTGTCAATAACTTCATTAAATACTAGCTCTGGTATGTATATAATTATAACATTTCCACAGCTTCTTATTCTGATACAGTCGTAACAAAAACCTCAGTTTCATTGATAAATTGTCTCTGCGGAAGTGATTTTGCAAATTTGAAATTACTGGTACAACACTACAAAAGGCATTCTAAAGATGAAAAGATGATGCACTTCCGGTCAACTCTTCAGTAAAAATGTTTGATATCCGTTAATGATCAACCGGGGCTTCTGCTGGAACAGCCATGTTTTTTTATTGAAATTGTTGAGCAGTCTGAAGATGTGTTCAGTAATTTCTTTCAACTTGTCAAGAGAAATGGTGGAATGTTTGAGAGAAGTGGTAAAATTTGTTGAGAGAAATGGTGGAAGGTGTTGAGACGAATTGTGGGAGGTGTTGAGAGAAAGTGATGGGAGGTGTTAAGGGCGTGGGAGGTGTTAGGGTGGTGGGGTAAGGTGGTGGTGGAGGTGTAGTGGGGTGGTGGGAGGTGTTAAGGGGTGAGGTAGAGGAGTAGTTGGATGGGAGGGAAGGGGTGGGGGAGGGTTCTCTGTGACGTAGAGGTTAGGCTTTCGCCTCTTGTTCCAAATGTACTGAGAGTAATTGTGGAGTCATCGAAATATTTTTCAAGAGATTCCCGATTCCAGTGTAGGTGAGATCGAGTTCCTAGTCCTATCGACGAAAGACGATAAAACGTAAAAACCCTTGACAGTTCAAAATCGAGAAGAGCAGGCTGGAAAATAAAATCGCTACAACAAATCTTAACCGTCTTCTAAATTACACCAGGATCCTCGCCGGTGCTACGGAGTTAGTGCACTGCCGCTGAGATCTTCCTGTATAAGAAAGAGATCGGAGCATACATGGTAACTCACCGAAGTGCAATGATGATGGTTCTATCAATCAATCAATCAAGATGAATGGTTGGATGGGTTGAGAGATAGGAGTGGAGAATGAGTGGTGGATTTCCACGTCTTCCAAATCTGTCTACATCTTGTTTATCCTTTTAATATCAGTCTCCGGTTCTCTTCTCGATGTATTTCTAGTCCTTACCCTACTCCTCGTTCCTTGTGGGTTCCAAAACAGCGCCTGTCTTGCAATGTTTCCTGTAGATTACCCTGTATACAAAACAAAATCTTGCAAATATTGCCCAAAAATCCCGTCAGATAACATACAAAGAGTCATTGACTCACCGGACTCTTTGTCTCAGGAGACAATGGTTTACGTGTCATGTAGTGTGCTCTGTGCTGAGTTATATCTCTTTGTCTCAGGAGACAATGTGTCAGTGTGCTCTGTGCTGAGTTATATCTTTTGTCTCAGAGACAATGTGCACGTAGTGTGCTCTGTGCTGAGCTATATCATCTGTCGTGACTGTAATGACCTATTCTAGAGTGGAACTCTTATGCCCAGTTACTGCAGGTAAAACTTGTGACTGGAGCTGGTGAAGAAGATCCTCTCTGCCGTCTTCACTCTCTTTTGTCAACGGCGATTATCTTCTCTCTTTGAGCCATCCCCAACTGTCGCTGGACATGCCTGTCTGTATCTAGCCAACCGCTCCCAGTTATATTTGCCTATACTGCATGATGTTAGATCACGCTTGGAGGCGTTAATGAAGCGTAGACATGGACGCCCGTGTCTAGTACCAGCTATGAGTTGGTCATATAGGAAGTCCCTTGGGAGTCTACCATTGGTCATGTGACACACACGTATAATGACCATCTCATACTTTACTGACTCAGCAATCTATACATGCCAGGACTGTCGAAGACTTACTTCCATATTGGAGATCAAGTCTTGCCATCTGATGTTGTAGATTTGCCTGAATCAGTACATAACATGAAGAGTGTAATGAAACACAAACCAGTGGCGTATACTCCATGAATACAACGCATGCAGTGTACGCCCTAAAGCTTTTAAACGACAATAAATAATAAATACTATTGAACAGTTACAATAAATAATTCCATATTTAAGTTTAAACTAAAATATTTTTTTTATTACTATTACAATTACGAATCATAAAGTGACGTGCTCTTCTTGATCGCTTCCAACAAAGTTACAATAGACGATCGCATAGATAGATTAACAAGCTGATCCAACAAAGTTACAATAGACGGTCACATAGATAGATTAACAAGTTTTTGATCCAACAAAGTTACAATAGACGGTCACATAGATGATTAACGCTGATCCAACAAAGTTACAATAGACGATCACATAGATAAACTAACAAGCTGATCCAACAAAGTTACAATAGACGATCGCATAGATAGATTAACAAGCTGATCCAACAAAGTTACAATAGACGGTCACATAGATAGATTAACAAGCTGATCCAACAAAGTTACAATAGACGATCACATAGATAGATTAACAAGCTGATCCAACAAAGTTACAATAGACGATCCATAGATAATAACAAGCTGATCCAACAAAGTTACAATAGACGATCGCATTGATAGACTAACAAGCTGATCCAACAAAGTTACAATAGACGATCGCATTGATAGATTAACAAACTGATCCAACAAAGTTACAATAGACGATCGCATAGATAGATTAACAAACTGATTAAGCCTGTCATGAGCAGTACTATTCTCAATGTGCAAAATAAAATTTGCATGCAAAGTGCAGCCATCCGGGCCCTATTTTCTACTCTACGTTTGTTATCATAGCGGAATAATACAATGTGGGTTTATTTACACCTACCTAAACCTTACGATTGACAAAACATTTCATTGCATATCACAAAGTTACAGTCTTCTTGGTTGATTCCCAATACTTGTCAACGTTTTGTTTAGTTGAAATAACAGCGTTTACACTAAGTATTTGATTATTTAATTAGACATGACGCTATGTAGATAGTATTTTATATTCATAATTGAAACCCAATTGACAAACGCATACACTTTAAATATTACATGCGTTCCTTTAGAATTGCTGCCTCTAGGTATGCAAATCTTGAGTGATTAATAATGACAGTTGTTAGCATTTAGTTGTTAGTGGTAACATAAAGTTCTGTGTTGACACCTTTGCGACAGCCATATGCATTTATGCGGTGCTGGTTGCTTTTGTGGCGGTACGGCTGTTTCATTCTGGAATTAGTTCACGACATAGGAGACAGTTGTTAGCATTTCGTGTGACTTTCGTTGGCACAGGAACGGAGCAATTATGGGGTGACTCGTTGCAGTGAAGTTGGATCCCTACATATGAACTATGACCAAGGACAGTTGTTATAAATAAACAACAACAAAGATCACAATTCAACATTATATTTCCAAACTCCTCATCGTGAAGAGATTTCACTTAGATATTTCATCAGTCTTCGCATCAATATCTCAACAACTCTTCTCTGGTAAGTTGAAAAATTCGACTTTTTACAAAACTATAGAAGTATATTTTTCCGAGATCTCCAATTACAATTTTGAATAGCTCTTGAAAAGTTAGCTTATGTTATGTAACAGTAGTTCTCAAATTTATTTTATGAGTACCCTTTGTAACGCAGTTTTTAGACATTCATTATGGAAATCGTTGATAGCCAAGTTGGTAGCAGGCTGCACTAGTAACCACGTACCGTGGATTCTCGATGTGCACACTGTATACGGTTGGAACACAGAAGATTTTGATCCTTTACTTGTGCAGTTAAATTACAAGTGCTTCTGAAGTCGGAGTACGGCTCGCATTAATGGCGAAGGACACTATGGATAAGGAAAACCGTGACCCCCAGCAACATAAGGCCGACTATCTCAGACGAGAAAACCAACATTCTTGTTTAATGGGGGCTGGTTTTTGTATATAAGTGATAGAACACTGTAAGCTTTTTGTAATTTCCTTCAGTTCTATTCCTTGTTTAATGACTCAAATATAATACTGATATTCCTTAGTGTTAAACCTCCAACATAATACTGATATTCCTTAGTGTTAAAAAACCTCCAACATAATACTGATATTCCTTAGTGTTAAACCTCCAACATAATACTGATATTCCTTAGTGTTAAACCTCCAACATAATACTGATATTCCTTAGTGTTAAACCTCAACAAATATGATATTCCTTAGTGTTAAACCTCCAACATAATACTGATATTCCTTAGTGTTAAACCTCCAACATAATACTGATATTCCTTAGTGTTAAACCTCCAACATAATACTGATATTCATTAGTGTTAAACCTCCAACATAATACTGATATTCCTTAGTGTTAAACCTCCAACATAATACTGATATTCCTTAGTGTTAAACCTCCAACATAATACTGATATTCCTTAGTGTTAAACCTCCAACATAATACTGATATTCCTTAGTGTTAAACCTCCAACATAATACTGATATTCCTTAGTGTTAAACCTCCAACATAATACTGATATTCCTTAGTGTTAAACCTCCAACATAATACTGATATTCCTTAGTGTTAAACCTCCAACATAATACTGATATTCCTTAGTGTTAAACCTCCAACATAATACTGATATTCCTTAGTGTTAAACCTCCAACATAATACTGATATTCCTTAGTGTTAAACCTCCAACATAATACTGATATTCCTTAGTGTTAAACCTCCAACATAATACTGATATTCCTTAGTGTTAAACCTCCAACATAATACTGATATTCCTTAGTGTTAAACCTCCAACATAATACAACCTTGGTTGAGCATGTTGTGTTGTTTTTAAAATGACATTTTTTTTAATACAACAATTCTGGGATGCGAGGTCACGCGACGGTTGTGGTCTTATTTCTAGAATTTTTACCTTTAGTCCGCCGCCTATGTTATCAGGCCACGAGGTAAACAAACTTTTGAGCAAAAAATCAATCAGATTAGACATATTAGGTGACATAACTTCAGATTTGACATATTAGGTGTCATAACTTCAGATTTGACATATTAGGTGCATAACTTAGATTTGACATATTAGGTGTCATAACTTCAGATTTGACATATTAGGTGTCATAACTTCAGATTTGACATATTAGGTGTCATAACTTCAGATTTGACATTTTAGGTGTCATAACTTCAGATTTGACATATTAGGTGTATAACTTAGATTTGACATATTAGGTGCATGACTTTAGATTTGACATATTAGGTGACATGACTTCAGATTTGACATTATTAGGTGACATGACTTCGATTTGAATATTAGGTACATGACCATTTGCTGTTATTATATGTTGACATTTGCTGTTATTATATTTAGTGACATTTGCTGTTATTATAGGTGTATGACTCATTTGACTATTAGTTATATGATATGACAATTTGCCTGTTATTATATTAGTGACATTTGTGTTATTAAAATTATGACATTTCGTTTATATTAGGTGACATTTGCTGTTATAAGATAGTATGACATTTGCTGTTATTATATGTATGACATTTGCTGTTATTATATGTATGACATTTGCTGTTATTATATGTATGACATTTGCTGTTATTATATGTATGACATTTGCTGTTATTATATGTATGACATATGCTGTTATTATATGTATGACATTTGCTGTTATTATATGTATGACATTTGCTGTTATTATATGTATGACATTTGCTGTTATTATATGTATGACATTTGCTGTTATTATATGTATGACATTTGCTGTTATTATATGTATGACATTTGCTAATATTATATGTATGACATTTGCTGTTATTATATGTATGGCATTTGTTGTTATTATATGTATGACATTTGCTGTTATTATATGTATGACATTTGCTGTTATTATATGTATGACATTGCTGTTATTATATGTATGACACTTGCTGTTATTATATGTATGACATATGCTGTTATTACATGTATGACATTTGCTGTTATTATATGTATACATTTGCTGTTATTATATGTATGACATATGCGTATACATGTTACATTCGTTAATATGGACAGCAAAGATGACATATCCCGTATATTACAGTATGCAATGGTTATAAGAAAGACAAGTATTAATTGATACATATTATATTTTGACAATTCAGAATATAAGAAATTTGGTTATTTAGATCAGAAATTTGGTTAGTTTAGAGACTTCAAGAAATATGTGCATAGTTAGAATTACAAGAATATGGCAAGTTTAGAACTAAAGAAATATGCAGTTTAACTATGAATATGCTGCTATTATTTAGAACTACAAGTATATATGAGCATATGCTTGAATTACAAGTATGGACAATTTAGAACTTAGAAATATGGGCAGTTTGCTAAGATATATGGGCAAGTTTGACTTTTTTAAGTATGGGCAATTTAGAGCTATAAAATGTATGGCATTTAGCTGAATATGTATGGACATTCAGATCTAAAGAAAATGACAAACTCAAAACTACAAGAAATATGGCAGTAAACTATATGTAGAATTGGCAGTTCAATATTAAGACATATTGACAAGTTTATTAGAATACAAGATATATAGACAAATTTTCTGTATTATATGAATATGGCATTGCTGTATATATAATATAAACATTAGCTCTATATAGTATGACAATTTCTATAATAAAGAATAGCTAGACAAATATGTTAGAACTTAGAAAGTATAATATTGAACAACTGAAAGAAATTTCTGTAAATAAAACATGTTATTATATGAATAACCAGCTGGTCATTGTAGTGTATGAACTTGTCTGTTATAATATGGCATTGTTGTATTATAGTAGAACTGCAGATTATATAACCGATGTGTTAAATGTGACATCGCATTTATTACATACGTATGGATTTAGAATGTTATGTATACATGACATATGCTGTTATTAGAATGTGCATATGCTTATTACATACGAATTGTTGTTATATAGAATGTATATCGTATAATATGACATAGCTGTTAATATGATGACATCGTTATAGTATTTACATATGACGTGATTATGATGACATTCGTTATTTTATATGACATTTACTGTTATTATATGTATACATTTGCGTTATAATGTATTGAATGTATATCTGCATTACATTGACATTTTGAAGGAGAATGTACATCCTAACATGGACAGTAGCAGACAAATAGAATATCAATAGAAAGTGAATAGGTTATAACAGACAATAAAGTTAAATTGATCATCGCATATTTGACATTAAACGACAGTTTTAAGTTAGAATACATATTTACATTGAACATACAGATATGTGTTTTGAATGAAATATTGCATGTTTGAACACAGAATATTGACAAGTTTAGAACTACAGAAATATTGCAAGTTTGAACTACAAGAAATTGAAGTTTAGAACTACAAGAACATATGAAGTTTAGAACACAAGAAATATGGGCAAGCTCAGAACTACAAGAAATATGGACAAGTTCAGATCTACAAGAAATATTGACAAGTTTAGAACTAACAAGAAATATTGACAAGCTCAGAACTACAAGAAATATTGACAAGTTTAGAACTACAAGAAATATTGACCAGTTTAGAACTACAAGAAATATTGACAAGTTTAGAACTACAAGAAATATTGACAAGTTTAGAACTACAAGAAATATGGACAAGTTTAGAACTACAAGAAATATGGGCAAGCTCAGAACTACAAGAAATATGGACAAGTTCAGATCTACAAGAAATATGGACAAACTCAAAACTAAAAGAAATATGGGCAAGCTCAGAACTACAAGAAATATGGGCAAGCTCAGAACTATAAGTAATATAAACAAACTCCTAGTCTAGTGAGAGCATTTATAATAACAAAGCAGACAGTAGACAAATATGTAGAACTCTCAGAAAGTATAAATATTGAACAACCGAGAAGAAAGTTCTGAAAAATACAACAATGAATCAACCACTGGTCAGTTGGTACCGTGGTAGTAACTTGTCTTGTAAAATATGTATGTTCGCAAAGTCGACTGACCAGATAAGCACAAACCGAGGTGGTTAGAATGTACATCGCATATATTGACATACGACGTGGTTAGAATGTATATCGCATACATTGACATACGACGTGGTTAGAATGTATATCGCATACATTGACATACGACGTGGTTAGAATGTATATCGCATACATTGACATACGACGTGGTTAGAATGTACATCGCATACATTGACATACGACGTGGTTAGAATGTACATCGCATATATTGACATACGACGTGGTTAGAATGTATATCGCATACATTGACATACATCGTGATTAGAATGTATATCGCATACATTGACATACGACGTGGTTAGAATGTATATCGCATACATTGACATACGACGTGGTTAGAATGTATATCGCATACATTGACATACGACGTGGTTAGAATGTACATCGCATACATTGACATACGACGTGGTTAGAATGTACATCGCATACATTGACATACGACGTGGTTAGAATGTATATCGCATGCATTGACATACGACGTGGTTAGAATGTATATCGCATGCATTGACATACGACGTGGTTAGAATGTACATCGCATACATTGACATACGACGTGGTTAGAATGTACATCGCATACATTGACATACATCGTGGTTAGAATGTACATCGCATACATTGACATACGACGTTGTTATTTCTTCACCCTTCACCCCTAGGAAGGCTCAGGTTAGCAACCAAGATCTTCCAAGTCTACCTTTGCAATGCCATCCTTTCCATGTCTCCTACTTTCTCACCGATTCTTGCATCCGTCTCCAACTCCCGTCTCCTGGTGTTCCTGTGTCTTCCTTTAGCTTTATATCCCTAGAGTTTTTCCTTAGTTTTTTCATGTCTCCGCCTTATAAAGAAGGAAGTCTGACATTTTAATTAAATATCATTATCTTAGTTTTATCCTTTGATCATTCTTGAGCTCCATATGTTCTTCAGAATGGCAAATACTGATCTTGCTTTTTGTATTCTAGTCCTAACATACATTAGTTTACTAACATAATACTTGTGTATTACGACACACATACCCGTGTACTATGACACATATACTCGCGTACTACGACACATATACTCGTGTACTACGTCACACATCGTGGTGTTTGTGGCACTAACTGTTGTACCCCGATACACAACTTGAGAGCCACTGTCTAATAGTCTGCTACCACGAGATATAGATTCAACGTCATACTGCAGTGACTGACTTTATAAAGTGATCCTAATGTACAACAGAACCGGTGTTTGTAAATCAGGCGTAGAATTACTCAAGGATTGTCTCAGACAGTGTCTCCAAGGACGTTTGCAACAAATTAGGGCGTGTTCTGTTTACACTGTTTTGTTTATTCTTGACAAGGGAATGAATAATTACACTGACTGATAACAAAAGTGAACATAACATATGTACAAGTATAACATGGACTATAACAAAGCTGATAAAAAAAAAGATATAAATTATTGAGAAAAAAAATATAAGACGACAGTGATACACAGAGAAAACCGTACATTTTGTTACAAACAAAACGTTGAAATATTAAGGACACTAACTAAGGTTACCGAAATCTATCCGAGGGTAGAACTTGTATTCTTGTTGTGAGCTCTGAACTTGGCTGCTGATAATTATTTCAACCAGAAATGATGAACCATCTTGTAAGTATGAGATATTTATATAATATCATGAAATAAAATAGACATTATTTTGGATTCTCCGAAAAGATTTAATTTTTGTTTCATGTTTGTTGGACTACACGCTCTGATATAAGCAAAACAAGGTTCTTCCTTAGGTTGAAAACGGCGTGCCTCGGCTTAATGAGGCTTTAATCCCCTACATAACAAACAACAAACAAACAAATAAACAAACAAACAAAATATGAAATTATATAATTCCAAGTATACACAGAAGAAGTAGGACAAGAGAAAAATTTGTAAACTTTCAATAGTTGTCAACCTTTAACTTTTAGCTGTTTTCAATTTTCTGTAGTTTTCAACTTTTAGCTGTTTTCAATTTTCTGTAGTTTTCAAATTTTAGTTGTTTTCAATTTTCTTGTTTTCATTTTCTGAGTTTCAAATTTTAGTTGTTTTCAATTTTCTGTAGTTTTCAAATTTTAGTTGTTTTCAATTTTTCTGTAGTTTTCAAATTTTAGTTGTTTTCAATTTTTTGTAGTTTTCAAATTTTAGTTGTTTTCAATTTTTTGTAGTTTTCAAAGTTCAGCTGTTTTTAATTCCTCGTTTGGACAACATTTAGTTTGATCTGTCTGTTTTTGAAGTTCTTGAATTTGTTGGTATACATAGATCGACAATGCGGTGTCATATATCTATTTCAAATATTCCGGGATTCTCAGTGGCACAGAAGTAGAGTACTCACCTCTCGTTTAAAAAGATACTTGGTTCGAACCTTGCTTGGAGCATATGGATATTTTTTTCCAGAGATCCTTGATATCAATCAATATAAGATAGTTGTCCTAGTCTTATCGGAGTTGGAAGATAAAACGTCGGTATCGTCTTATATTTGAGCTTGTAAAAGAGCCATTTAACAGTTGACCATTGATAAAAGTAGACTGTAAGGCCGCTTTCTTCTTCTTTTCTCTCATGTTTTGCCTCACAGCGTCAGAATAAAAAGAGATTTCTATAACGAACTTTTGTATGAGCTTCAGAAATAATCTTTTTCACCGCTATGCTATTTCTGAAATCTATATTTTACGTGGATAATCTTTTGCTTTGTATCCACTTTATCGGAGTAGCTTCGCTCTTTGAGGCGCACTGTCTGTTGGTAACCTGTTTATGTGGCCGAACCGTTTAAGTTGTTGTTTCTTGACGAAGTTCAGTACTGATGTTTTACCCACTATTTTTCCTGATGTCTTCATTACTAAACCTGTCTATTCTTGATACTCTCAGCATTCTACATAACTACTACATCTCTGTCGTGACTAGTTTTCTTCTATCGTTTAACGTCATCGTCCATGTCTGGCACAGATAGCATAACGTTGGGAGAAAGATTGTTTGAAACAACGCTCTTTCAGTGGCCATGGTGACATGTTTGCATTTCAAAATTTCTGCAAGTTGTGCTGTATTGGCACAAAGCGACTGTCAAGGCAAAATTAATTTTTAAAATTATACTAGAATTTCCTACCAATATTTTCACAATCCTAAAAAAAAATACATCGCGCAACCACGCCGGTGCTACCAAGTTCATGCGCTGCATCTGAGATATTCCTATGTAAGACAGAGTTGATTATTCGATGCTCTCTATCTAACTATCAAGTCTAAGACAATCAAGAAAAGAATGATTGCCAGACAGCACCCATATCTCCCTCCTGTTTTAACTTTGATCGATTGACGACTCTGACCAACGATACATGTTCGTTTATTTGTTAAATTCAAGACATTGATAATATTACTATTTGGTTAAGAATGACATCAACATTTAGCTTGGTTTTACCATCTGTCTCTATGTTTGTATGGCCCTTTTCATCTTTACAGACGGTCAATAGGCAAGTGTTTTACTGTGACAACTTCTGAGTTTTCGCTTTTCTCTCTTGTTGTTCAGCTCGTATATAAGTCTCTTCTCAAAAGACTCTGCGCCCTTCCGTAATTTGGCTTTCCACACAACTCTGTCATCAGCTAGTCCCTCCCATGTGCTGGGATCTATAGAAAAGTTTTTCATTGAGGTTTTGCAGACATCTTTATATCTGAGCAGTGGTCTACCCTGGTGCCTCTTCCTCCGAAAGTTCACAGAACAACATTTGTTTTGGTATGCGATAAGTTTCCATTCTTCTCACATGTCCCAACCATCTTAGTCGTCTACTGCTGAGCATGCCCATGATGGAAGGCAGATTTGCACGTTGTAGTACTTCAGTATTGGTTATCTTGTCGTACCACCTGATGTTCATAATCTCTATGTTTACTGTGTATAAATGTCACTGTATCATTCTTAAAGGAGAATCTGGCAGAATCGATTAGAGCCTGGATTCCCATTCATGAGACCCAGGTTCAATCTTCGGTAAGGACAATGAGATTTTTTCTGTCGAGGTCATAAAGAAAATAATCATAAACTGAGCAGTCTCACGGTGACTGCACTAACAATGCGACCATTACGTTCCTCAATCTCATGTCCCACAGTCCTACACCGCCCTAAAGAGCGATAACACAGGCAGGCGCAGTAATAACCGTTTAACAAAATCTTTTTACATTTTAATTTATCATTCTCAACTTTGTTCATTATATTTTAAATTTATCATTCTCAACTTTGTTCTATATATTAAATTTATCATCAATTTGTTCTATTATATTTTTAAATTTATCATTCTCAACTTTGTTCTATTATATTTTTAAATTTATCATTCTCAACTTTGTTCTATTATATTTTTAAATTTATCATTCTCAACTTTGTTCTATTATATTTTTAAATTTATCATTCTCAACTTTGTTCTATTATATTTTTAAATTTATCATTCTCAACTTTGTTCTATTATATTTTTAAATTTATCATTCTCAACTTTGTTCTATTATATTTTTAAATTTATCATTCTCAACTTTGTTCTATTATATTTTTAAATTTATCATTCTCAACTTTGTTCTATTATATTTTTAAATTTATCATTCTCAACTTTGTTCTATTATATTTTTAAATTTATCATTCTCAACTTTGTTCTATTATATTTTTAAATTTATCATTCTCAACTTTGTTCTATTATATTTGAGTGTAAATTTCATCTAACGATTGTTTCTTTCAAGTTTGTGTTCATCTATGACGTCATTACTTTCAAGTTTTGTTCATCTATACGACTCTGTTCTTTCAAGTTTGTGTTCATCTATACGACGTCTGTTACTTTCCAAGTTTGTGTTCATCTATACGACGTCTATTACTTTCCAAGTTTGTGTTCATCTATACGACATCTGTTACTTTCCAAGTTTGTGTTCATCTATACGACGTCTGTTACTTTCCAAGTTTGTGTTCATCTATACGACGTCTATTACTTTCCAAGTTTGTGTTCATCTATACGACGTCTATTACTTTCCAAGTTTGTGTTCATCTATACGACGTCTGTTACTTTCCAAGTTTGTGTTCATCTATACGACGTCTGTTACTTTCCAAGTTTGTGTTCATCTATACGACGTCTATTACTTTCCAAGTTTGTGTTCATCTATACGACGTCTGTTACTTTCCAAGTTTGTGTTCATCTATACGACGTCTGTTACTTTCCAAGTTTGTGTTCATCTATACGACATCTGTTACTTTCCAAGTTTGTGTTCATCTATACGACATCTGTTACTTTCCAAGTTTGTGTTCATCTATACGACGTCTGTTACTTTCCAAGTTTGTGTTCATCTATACGACATCTGTTACTTTCCAAGTTTGTGTTCATCTATACCTATTATTCAATTGTGTCATCTGCTCTACTTTCCAAGTTTGTGTTCATCTATACGACGTCTGTTACTTTCCAAGTTTGTGTTCATCTATACGACGTCTGTTACTTTCCAAGTTTGTGTTCATCTATACGACGTCTGTTACTTTCCAAGTTTGTGTTCATCTATACGACGTCTGTTACTTTCCAAGTTTGTGTTCATCTATACGACGTCTGTTACTTTCCAAGTTTGTGTTCATCTATACGACGTCTGTTACTTTCCAAGTTTGTGTTCATCTATACGACGTCTTTACTTTCAAGTTTGTGTTCATCTATACGACGTCTATTACTTTCCAAGTTTGTGTTCATCTATACGACGTCTGTTTCTTTCCAAGTTTGTGTTCATCTATACGACGTCTATTACTTTCCAAGTTTGTGTTCATCTATACGACGTCTATTACTTTCCAAGTTTGTGTTCATCTATACGACGTCTATTACTTTCCAAGTTTGTGTTCATCTATACGACATCTGTTACTTTCCAAGTTTGTGTTCATCTATACGACGTCTGTTTCTTTCCAAGTTTGTGTTCATCTATACGACGTCTGTTACTTTCCAAGTTTGTGTTCATCTATACGACGTCTGTTACTTTCCAAGTTTGTGTTCATCTATACGACATCTGTTACTTTCCAAGTTTGTGTTCATCTATACGACGTCTGTTACTTTCCAAGTTTGTGTTCATCTATACGACATCTGTTACTTTCCAAGTTTGTGTTCATCTATACGACATCTGTTACTTTCCAAGTTTGTGTTCATCTATACGACGTGTGTTACTTTCCAACTTTGTGTTCATCTATACGACATCTGTTACTTTCCAAGTTTGTGTTCATCTATACGACATCTGTTACTTTCCAAGTTTGTGTTCATCTATACGACGTCTGTTACTTTCCAAGTTTGTGTTCATCTATACGACGTCTGTTACTTTCCAAGTTTGTGTTCATCTCTTGGATTTGAATATATCAATCTGGAGAGTCTTTATATGATGATCCTACTGATGACTTTGTTAGACAAGTCTGATTCTTCTCCAATTAGTGCTATCTGTGCGTTCTTCTATTGTTTCGCAGCTTTGTATTCATTAATTTGTTTCACTCTAATAGTGTTTACAATTGTATTCCAAATTTTGAAGAAAAATTTGTTCCAAGATTTCTGTTGTCAATATTACGTTTGCTTTAGAAACCTCTCTACCGTCTCACTGTGGATACCAGGAAATGAGAGAGCAGACAGGCAGGCTAATTGATTGATTGATTGATTGATTGATTGATTGATTGATTGATGGGACCATCATCATTGCACTTCGGTGAGTAACCATGTGTGCTTTGATCTCTTTCTTAAAAAGAAAAATCTTAACTGCAGTGCACGAACTCCGTAGCACCAGCGAGGGCCCCAATGTAATTTTGAAGATGAAGATATTTTGTCGGAATTTATTTTATTCAAAATCGCTCTCTAATGAATTTTGCCCGTGCAGCAGCTTTCCAGCCTACTCTTTTCTATTTTGAACTGCCAAGGGTTCTTTTACGCGCTCAAATTGAACATGAACTTTCTTTTTATCGTCCATCTCCGATAGGACTTGGAACTCGATTTCACCTAAACTGATACCAAGGATCTCTGGAAAACTATCCCTATGAGATTGGTTTCCTCTATGAAGCTGCATGTTAGTTCGAATTTGTTTTTTTTTTAAAGCACAAGCTTTGAAAATAATGTTATATTAAATACTAAATAAAAATTGGACACTAAGGGATATTAGTGTTTATTAGCAATGTTGATCTAAAAATAACCATGTACTCATAGAGTTGTGTAAAACTGTGATAAAGCTTCAAGTGTTCAATCAAACATATATATATATATCACCAAGTGTCGTATCGACTGATGGTTGGAGGAGGCGTGGTCTAAGTGTCGTATCTGACTGATGGTTGGAGGAGGCGTGGTCACCAGTGTCGTATCTGACTGATGGTTGGAAGAAGGCGTGGTCCTGCAAGTGTCCTATCTGACTGATGTTTGGGAGGCGTGGTCGTCATGCAGCCTATCTGACTGATGTTGGGAGAGGCGCGGTCGCCATGAGTTATCTGACTGATGGTTGGGAGACGTGGTCGCCAGTGTAGCCTATCTGACTGATGGTTGGGAACTGGTCGCACATGTAGCCTATCATGACTGATGTTGGGAGGCGTGGTCGCATGTAGTCCTATCTGACTGATGGTTGGGAAGGCTCGGTCGCTATGTGTACGTATCTGACTGATGGTTGGGAAGCGTGGTCGCCAGTGTCGTACTGACTGATGGTTGGGGAGGCGTGGTCGCCATGAGTCCTATCTGACTGATGGTTGGGGAGGCGTGGTCGCCATGTAGCCTATCTGACTGATGGTTGGGGGAGGTGCGGTTTCGCTATGTGTCGCTATCTGACTGATGGTTGGGGAGGCGTGGTCGCCAACGTAGTCGTATCTGACTGATGGTTGGGAGGCGTGGTCGCCAAGTGTCGTATCTGACTGATGGTTGGGGAGGCGTGGTCGCCAGGTCGTATCTGACTGATGGTTGGGAGGCGTGGTCACCAGTGCTATCTGACTGATGGTTGGGAGGCTGGTCGCAGTGACGTATCTGACTGATGGTTGGGAGGCGTGGTCGCCAGTGTCTATCTGACTGATGTTGGGGAGCGTGGTCGCATGAGCCTATCTGACTGATGGTTGGGAGGCGTGGTCGCCATGTAGCCTATCTGACTGAGGTGGGAGTGCTGTATCTGACTGATGGTTGGGAGCGTGGTCGCCATGTGCTATGACTGATGGTTGGGGAGGCGTGAGTCGCATGTGAGTATCTGACATGGTTGGGAGGCGGTCGCATGTGACGTATCTGACTGATGGTTGGAGCGTGGTCGCCATGTGACGTACTGACTGATGGTTGGGAGGCGGGTCCATGTGTCGTACCTGACTGATGGTTGGGAGGCGTGGTCGCCATGTGACGTATCTGACTGAGTTGGGAGGGCGGTTCCATGTGCATAACGATGACTTGCATGATATCCTACATGTCCAATCTGGCCTACGAGACTGTCAATATGCCTAACTGTCCAATACTGGCCTACAGAGACTGTACGATATTGTCCTACAGAGACTGTACGATATTGTCCTATAGAGACTGTCCGATATTGTCCTATAGAGACTGTCCGATATTGTCCTAAGAGACTGTAGACATTGTCCTCATAGAGACTGTCCGATATTGTCCTATAGAGACTGTCCGATATTGTCCTACATGGACTGTTAGACTTTGTCCTTCTATCACTTGGTTTTCCAGTAGGTTCAGTTTTCTGACCCTAGATAGATCTGACATTATAGGCAGATTGTGTGGGGGTGCAGGATGCGTTCGTGACTCCTCGGACGGTCTGGGGTCAGCCCAGAGCTACATCTGGACCGGGATTGGTATATACAACGAGTGTGTGCTGTAGGGATCGGAGTGTTGGAGAGTGTGTGCTGTAGGGATCGGAGTGTTGGAGAGTGTGTGCTGTAGGGATCGGAGTGTTGGAGAGTGTGTGCTGTAAGCTTTGCTGTAGGGATCGGAGTGTTGGAGAGTGTGCGCTGTAGGGATCGGAGTGTTGGAGAGTGTGTGCTGTAGGGATTGGAGTGTTGGAGTGTGTGTGCTGTAGGGATCGGAGTGTTGGAGAGTGTGTGCTGTAGGGATCGGAGTGTTGGAGAGTGTGTGCTGTAAGCTTTGCTGTAGGGATCGGAGTGTTGGAGAGTGACAGAACAAAATATGTCTAAACTCTCCACCTTCCATTCAAACTTTTCTGCGAAAGATCTTAAGCGTCTTCTGACCATGTGCTATCTCTGACCAAGAGCTCCTTGCGCTGTGTCAACAAGAGAATGTGAGCACCATCATCCCAAAAAAGACGCTGGAGATGGATCGGACTTCTGATACGCATGAATACTGTCACAAAACCTGCACGGAGACGGACACCAGAGGGTACTTGAAAATGTGAAAGATCCAGAACGACCTGCAGAACAGTAGAACAAAACTGAAAGAAACAAGTGTAACACAATACAGAGGATGTCCAAGAAAATAGAATAATTGCGTGCATTTGTTGCTGCACTAAGAGCCAGGACATCACAGGCTAGTGAGCGAGAGAGAGAGAGAGAGAGTAAGATAGAGAGAAAGAGTGAGGGAGAGAGAGTGATCTATCCGAAATTTTCCTACATGGACTGTCCGATATTATCTTTCCATTGAACTTACGTTTTCCCTTAGGTTCATAATTCAGACGCATGATCTCCCACACATGTTGTGGGAAATACTTATTTTTCATAGTTATCATCCAATCCTAAAGTAAAATTCCTAACGTTTCACGGCGACTGCACTAGCCATGAGGGCAATTAAATTCCACAGGCACACTTTCTTCTACTTCTTTGAACGTTCCATATCGACCACTTGTTAAACCACACTTGGTGATTTGTATGTGATCTGAGTCTAAGAGCGATTGTACGTTGTGCCAGTTATGCGCCAACAAATAGGCCAACACATCTGATTTCTGCGATGCTTTTTATTTACAATGGTAGCTTATCTAGGTCCTACATCAGTCGCCTCCTACGACATGGCTTGTAGGTCTCAGTGTTGCTATTCTTTGCTCTCCTTGCGGGCTCCGGCAGTATACGAGGGCCACGGGTACATGCCCCCTCCCTCTAGTCCTACACCTACATACAAAACGGTATTACATACAGAAGCGTATTTTTGTCTTTTATCAACCAATTGCAACTGCAACTGTTGCACTCAAGTACAGTTGTTCAACGTCAAGACTTGTCTGGTTTAATCTACCAATTGTAACTGCAACTGTTGCACTCAGTGCAGTTGTTTAACGTCAAGACTTGCTGGTTTAATCTACCAATTGCAACTGCACTGTTGCACTCAGTACAGTTGTTCAACGTCAAGACTTGTCTGGTTTAATCTACCAATTGCAACTGTAACTGTTGCACTCAAGTGCAGTTGTTCAACATCAAGACTTGTCTGGTTTAATCTACCAATTGCAACTGCAACTGTTGCACTCAAGTGCAGTTGTTTAACGTCAAGACTTGTCTGGTTTAATCTACCAATTGCAACTGTAACTGTTGCACTCAAGTGCAGTTGTTCAACTTCAAGACGTGTCTGGTTTAACGCTTGCGGTCTATTCTTGAACATTACAATTTGATATCTTATCTTGTAACACTACTGTTCTCCACCCTGGACACGACTTAGATACTAAGCTCTTATATTTTTATAACACTGACACTATGACGAACATGTCTCACCTGGTTACTATCTACTCTCTACGCACAATATTTATCTTTGATCTAAACTTCTTCACTGTGGAAATACCTGCGTGCAGTGTCAACTTAGCTATTCCCTGATAACGAGTGTCATTTAGTTGACAATAGATACTAAGAAATTGATAACTATTAAGCAAACATTTCATGTAGTTTCAAAGAAAAATAAACCTCGGTTCTTTTTATTTGCTTGACATATGTAGTTTGTTTAACTTTTCCTCTGTCAATTATCGCGAGGATCAGTTTTCTGTGAGGCCATCTTGACATTACGTTTGACTTTTGGTTGAAGATTGTGTAAGAAAATATTCTGTTTGATGACGAAAAGAAAAGTCAACAAGATGAAGAAATACTGGAACTGGGAAATACAAATATTAAAGAGATGTGTGTGTGTGTATATACATGACATGTCTATGGTGTGGTAGATACGTGTTTCAAACAAGGATTTAGATGTCAATGGAGTTATTGAGGCAGGGACTTAGACGACAATAAGTGGTAGAGACAGGGACTTAGACGACAATAGAGTGGTAGAGACGGAGATTAAGACGTCAATGAAGTGGTAGAGACAGGGACTTAGACGACAATAGAGTGGTAGAGACAGAGATTAAGACGTCAATGAAGTGGTAGAGACAGAGATTAAGACGTCAAAGAAGTTATAGAGACATGGACTTAGACGACAATAGAGTGGTAGAGACGGAGATTAAGACGTCAATGGAGTTATTGAGGCAGGGACTTAGACGACAATAGAGTGGTAGAGACGGAGATTAAGACGTCAATGGAGTTATTGAGGCAGGGACTTAGACGACAATAGAGTGGTAGAGACGGAGATTAAGACGTCAATGAAGTGGTAGAGACAGAGATTAAGACGTCAATGAAGTTATAGAGACATGGACTTAGACGACAATAGAGTGGTAGAGACGGAGATTAAGACGTCAATGGAGTTATTGAGGCAGGGACTTAGACGACAATAGAGTGGTAGAGACGGAGATTAAGACGTCAATAGAGTTATTGAGGCAGGGACTTAGACGACAATAGAGTGGTAGAGACGGAGATTAAGACGTCAATAGAGTTATTGAGGCAGGGACTTAGACGACAATAGAGTGGTAGAGACAGGGACTTAGGCGACAATAGAGTGGTAGAGACGGAGATTAAGACGTCAATGAAGTGGTAGAGACAGGGACTTAGGCGACAATAGAGTGGTAGAGACAGGGACTTAGACGACAATAGAGTGGTAGAGACAGAGATTAAGCCGTCAATGAAGTGGTAGAGACAGGGACTTAGACGACAATAGAGTGGTAGAGACATGGATTAAGACGTCAATGAAGTGGTAGAGACAGGGACTTAGGCGACAATAGAGTGGTAGAGACAGAGATTAAGCCGTCAATGAAGTGGTAGAGACAGGGACTTAGACGACAATAGAGTGGTAGAGACAGGGATTAAGACATCAATGAAGTGGTAGAGACATGGCTTAAGACGTCAATGAAGTGGTAGAGACAGGGATTAAGACGTCAATGAAGTGGTAGAGACATGGCTTAAGACGTCAATGAAGTGGTAGAGACATGGCTTAAGACGTCAATGAAGTGGTAGAGACAGGGATTCAGACGTCAATGAAGTGGTAGAGACATGGACTTAGACGACAATAGAGTGGTAGAGACATGGACTTAGACGACAATAGAGTGGTAGAGACATGGACTTAGACGACAATAGAGTGGTAGAGACAGGGACTTAGACGTCAATGAAGTGGTAGAGACATGGCTTAAGACGTCAATGAAGTGGTAGAGACATGGCTTAAGACGTCAATGAAGTGGTAGAGATGGGTTGTGCTTCAAACAAGAATCTTGGCCGAGAAAATCTACTGAAAATATCTTGTTTTACTTCCAGGTAGTGGACATTGATAACATCTTCGTTTGGTTGACTAAACAAGAATCCACATAATCTACTTTGCTAGTGGCATGCCTGGATAAGTTCCCTGATGGTGACTCTATGAACTTGGGTCATTGCTCTAAGTCGCGCCATGTTGAATAGTTTTTCATTTGATCTTGTTTGGAGAAATATACCACCTTCAGCTGATTTGAAAGCATGGGAGAGAAGCAAGGGGGAAAATATCACAAAGAATGTAGGTGCAAGCACGCAACTCTGCTTGACTCAGCTATTGATGGAGAAAGTGCTGGAGAAGGTCACGTCAAACTTCTCTGTACTCTTCATGTTATTATTGAATTATGATATAATTGTAAGCAACGTAAGAGAGCAGCCATTTTTTTCCAGAAGCTTGAAGAGGCTAATTCTACTCATTGGGTCAAACGCTTTTGTTATATCTATGAAAGCAATGTATAATGACATTTGTTAGCGAGCAACATTTCTCATGTAGTTGTCTCAAGGAGAATAACATGTTAATAGTGGATCTGCTAGATCTAAGTGTCCACATTGCGACTGATGGTATACTCGGTTTTCTAACTTCTGTAGCCTATTTACTTTCCAGTTACTTTCCCATTGTCCATGGTGTCGATTGCATTACTGAGTTCTGTTTCTATTGGTGTTAGATCTAAGTTTCTCAAGACTGGTAGAGTTTCAATTGCATCGAGCGCGATTCTTCTTCTTCTGCGTTCGCTCGCTGTGAATTCGGACGTTAGCCATAACGCCTGGTATGTCACTTCTGTAAGATTTTGCGTGATAGCCAGCTTTACCATTTGACAAATGTCCCTCGTTATGCAGGCTGACCGTCACAGACTTCAGAAGTATAGAGCGCGATGAAAGTTATTTTATTTTTAGTGGAATACAGCTATAGATACGTTCCACCCACAGTTACATTTGCTATATTATTTTGGAGATCGATTAACATTTTCCCATTTTATTTTGAGGGAGAAGGTTTTTTAATAGTTGGGACGAAGACATTCCTGATGCCTTCGTTAACATCGTATATGTTATGTTATGCGCTCGACGTCATGGCACATTGGGCATTCCCATTCGTGATCTGTCCTCCGCTGCAGCAGCCATCCCCAAAGTCCATTTGTTCACCGTACCCATGAGAAGTTGATTACTATACCTTCTCTCTCTACCACGAAGCCAACACTGTCTGGCATGTCCAAACTTAATATCTAATTCTCGGACTCATTCCATTGCCTGAGACTCTCCCATATCACATAAATAGGAGCGAACCGCATTGATGACATCGACTCTGTCCATACTTCTGCCTGCTTGAATCTGGACATTGTTTGCAAGAAAGTCAGCAGAGGTCGTTGTTTCCGGTCTCGTATGAAAGTTGGATACTTCATCATAATTCCGGCCAGAAGTCATTTGTTGTTTTTTATGTTACACTTCTTGTAAATCTAAGTACAAGAAGCGAGTTTGTATGAAACTGAAGATCTCGGTATATCATTTACAGGACAACGTCATCAACAACAGTAAACAAGCTGTTGGTTTTCTATGCACCACTTATACTTTCAGTAGTTTGCCATTGCTTTAGGCAATTAAAAATCAGTCGCAAACTTTGAAAACTAGCTCTGCCGTCCGACACTTTCTAGACGCTTGTTATTGCTGTGATTCATGGAACATTTGATGCAATAGATTTAGGAGCTGAATGTTGTGTTTCATGGAGAATCTGAGGATGTGGATTAAGTGTGGATTGCTATGTTTCAGGTAGAATCTAATGTGGATTAAGTGTGGATTGCTATGTTTCAGGTAGAATCTAATGTGGATTAAGTGTGGATTGCTATGTTTCAGATAGAATCTAATGTGGATTAAGTGTGGATTGCTATGTTTCAGGTAGAATCTAATGTGGATTATGTGTGGATTGTTGTGCTTCAGGAAGAATCTGATGATGTGGATTAAGTCTTGATTGTTGTGTTTCAAGAATAATCTTAGGATATTAATGAGTGGCTACTGTATTGAAAAACGGGTTGTGGCTGAATTAAATGTATGTCCGATTTTCCCATTGCTGGTGTATGTACAAATTCAGCTGTAATTTTCTTAATTATTAACCGATTTTATGAGTAA